>JACBYL010000156.1:0-47710 GCA_015266385.1 Trichoderma oligosporum | reverse complement strand
TAATAATATTATTATTTAAGATTAATTTTTAAAAAGAAAAAGAAAATTATTATTATAGCTATAAAAAAGAGATTTATATATTTAATAGCTAAAGCTAAGCCTTAATAAAGGCTTTATTATTCTTTTTCTTTTAAAAGTTTAATATAACTCTAAGAGACTAGCTTATTCTTAAAGCTAGGCTATTGCCTGGTCTAGGCCTATAGTAGGCTAGCTGTTCTCTAGAGGCCGGTTCTCTAGAGTGGATGCCTGAGGCATTAACCTATTACACTATATTTATACTTTTTAAAGAAATAAAGCTATTTTACTATATAAAAGAAATAAAATAATTTATATTTCTTTTTTTAAATCTTTAAAACTTTTTAAATATAAAATGGTTAAGTAAATATATTTTATTCTTATTTATAAAGTTACTTAATTTGGTATTAGCTATATTGGTGTGCCAAATAACTAACCTTGTATATCAGATAGCCATTCTCTAAATAATACATTACTTAATCCCTCAATTAAGAAACCGCAAAATAAATAATATACTGATATGCTGCATTCTCTTTAATATTGCTTAATAGCATATATTATTCAACTCATAACAATAAAGCCTCTATCTAAATAGAATTATGATTTCTCAATCTTTTTGGTTAAAGAATCCTTACAAGGTGAGATAGTAGTATATCCCAGTACATTTCAATGTCACGTAAAAAAAATATATCATATTCTGCTTCGTATGTGCAAGTATCATCTCATACTCTTCGAGTTTTCTTCTCTTTGAGACTAACAGCCCACTCACTAGCAGTCAAAACGTGATTAACAAAAATGGGCTACATGATATATTGCCTGTGTTGACCTGTTTCGTTGGAGAAACTGTAGCGTTAGTACTGATAATAGTGCAATTAGATTAGCTATGCATGGAGACGAAGCAGTGTGAACTTTGGAAAATCTGTGTTGCAGCCCAGTTTTAAGTTGTACTGAGCTGTCACTTTATGTATTTATTTGTTGTTATACATGTGTATAAGAGTTCGACTTTATTACTCTGTAGAGTATATAATGCGAGATAGAGGTCTGTAAAGAGTTAAGTATTGTATGTTTATAATTTATCACTTGAACTGCTCCTAGTAGATAAACAAGGATAGAAAACCTACCTGACGTTCCCGTTTTTTTTTTTTTGATAATTACGCTTCCATTCTTCGTAATAAGTTCCATGCCTTTTTGAAATACTAAGTGACAATAGCCTTCTCGTAACAATCTGATTATTCTACAATGTTCGACAGATATTCTGCCTTTATACAGCCAACATGGGTTTCACAATAAATAAAGATAACTCGCGATATTATCAATTTAGTATAGATATATTGTATTACAGAATAGAGTTTATCGACAATGCTAAACACCTATAACGCCGTCTAAGGACATACATGATGACTCATGTTATACTGTAGTGAATCTACTGTTTTGCTGGCGTTCTTATTCTCTGAACTCTTAGATATTGGGTTGGTTAAGTTTTGGAAGGCAGCTGAAAAGTAGCGTTTACAGATCTGAATAGTATAATAGTATGAAGTATCAGTAGTCGTTTTAGAGGTTTAATCACGTTGGGCCGAGAACGTATGGGTTCCCATATTCATCGTACCTCTCGCTATATAAGACTCCATCCTTCAAGTTGGCAACCAGTACGGTCAGGCATATATAACAACATATTGGAAGGTGTCGAGAGCATATTCAAATGAGGGGCCATGTTAATTAGCTCGTAGCCTCAATTGGAAGCTGTGGTAATAGTCGTGTTCATAACAATATGGAAGATGGTGTGGTGAAGCACTGATTAGCCAAGGCAACATCCATTGGAGGATCACATTGATTTTCACTGTCATAATTATAGAATTGGCTTAATACATTAATATACTAATAGGGTTATAAAACCGGAAGATATTGGTTGTGAGCTGTGAGTTCTCCGCTGATAAGAGCAAGTAATTCTTAGATGCATTATGTTTATTAAAAGATTACCAATGCATGTGACTACTAGTTTCCTCGAGCAGCCTCGCATTCTGTTGTTATCTACAAATGACGAACGCAAGAGTTGTATGATACTATCCTATTAAAGAAGGAAGTATTGTTACTTGGGAAGATAGGGGGTTATTATTTGGTTTTTCTATTATTATCGTCCACTTAGCGAGGTTGATAAGTAAATCCTCATCTGGGGTAATAGGACATTATGATCTAGCCAACCTAGTGCCACGGTACTCAACGTCTTAATTTACAAATCAGAGGTTGTGATATCGTTTAAATCTGTGTCTGCTTTTTTGGGGGGGAGGGGAAGGGAGGGGAAGTTGTGCGCTTCTTGCGGGACTTAACAGGTAGGAGAGGGATTTCTTGTGTGGTATTCCTGTTGACTACGAAGATGAGGGGATACCTATAGTTTTGATCTATACGCGGCCAAAGATTGCTTAATCTGGAAATAATGTTGTTGACGGAATAGAGGGGCAAGAGCACGTGTGTAACACAGCATGAAGACCTGACTATCAGTCCTCGGAAAGGGTTGCATTTGAAGTTCTCCGCTACGCTATCTCTGATCTCAAGTTACTATCTAATATCATTATTACTACTGAATAGCGCCATACCTGCATATAAGCCAACACTTTAATCATTGGACGGAGTACTTTAAAATTTAGAAGTCTGTGATTCGTATTACAATTTCTTTAGGCAAGCTATAATTCGTTACTGAACAATGATACTTGTAATGCTAGTAATCGCATTTGTTTTTGTTCATCATCTAAAACTTCAATATTCAATAAATATAAGCCTACAATTATTATTAAGTATTATCAGAATCTGGCAATTTTAAACAGCTATGGAAGTACTTAATCACAAAGCTTATTGCGGACGTACATGGTTGCAATAATTCGTATTTCCGGCTATAGACAGCGCAGGGATCCATTATCTCTATCTAGGATCACTTGACACCTTTTGTAATGTACCTTCCACATCCAGCGAGACCATTGAGATAACTTTTTTTTGACCAGGACAGTTCAGAACAGTTCTGTATATATAAAGTGTTGTTTTTTGCTTCCTCATTTGATATTTAGTTGTTCCTGTAGCATCACTCTATCCCTTATTATTAGATTGCAACTGTTTTACTAGAGAGCACCATGTTGTTTCGTTCTCTTGTGGCCGCCTTTGGCCTTGGGCTGGCTGTTGAAGTCATCTCAAGTCCTCTATTGCGCGACAAATCCATGGGCAAGCGTGATGTTCCGACCACGCACACGGTCCATGAACGACACGGGCCTCGCATGACCCAGCACTGGGCTAAGAGGGACAGAGTGCCTCCCAAGACTGTACTGCCAATGCGCATCGGCTTGAAGCAGTCTAATTTGGATGCAGGGCATAATAAACTTATGGAAATGTTAGCACTATACTTCACAAGAGAGTACAAGAGTGATGCTAATATTAGAGTTTAGCTCTACCCCAGGTTCTATTAACTACGGCAAACACATGACCGCAGAGGAAGTTATCGACTTTTTTGCTCCAGCACAGTCCAGCGTTGATGCTGTCATTGATTGGATCGTGTCTTCTGGCATTGAACGGCACCGTATTAGTCAATCAGCTAATAAACAGGTAATGTTTTCCCATAAGTACCCACAGGCTATTACCTGGGTATATACCCAAACCTGGTGTGTGCATAAGTTTACATGAGATGTCTATTGGCATCTTTATGCTATTTTATACTCTAATACGGAGTACTGTTACTATAGTGGATTCAATTCGACGCAGCAGCTGAAGAGGCCGAGGATCTCCTCTTCACCGACTTCTATTTCTGGGAGGACGATCCCGGTGAACATAGAGACGTTGCCTGCGAGGAGTATCATATTCCCTCCCATCTTCAGGAACACATTGACTATGCTACTCCGGGTGTCAGAATGCGACAAAATGGGGCCCTGAAGAAAGAGCGTATGAAGCGAGAGCTCAAGAAGCGCAAACAAGGAGTCCCCGCAATCAATAAGAATCTTGACGGTCCAAAAACTACCAATACCATTGCTTATATGAATGCGGTCGATGATGTCTCGGGGGTTAATTCCACGAGTTGCGACAGCTTCATTACAGCCGATTGTATCAGAGGTGAACGACTCGATAGATTTATCAAACATACTTGCTTAGACTAATAAATTGTGAAGTTCAATACGGCGTTGTCAACGGAACGACAGCTGCTCCTGGAAATGAGCTTGGAATCTATGAATTTCTGGACCAGCATTATAGTACAGCTGATCTTGACACATACTTGGCCAGTGTCTACCCGTAAGGAGCCCAAATTATACTTATCCCCATTATGAAAATGTGTTCGACTCTAATGCTATACTAGGGAACTTAATATTCCGGCAGGGACGTATCCCGAAAATCGATTAGTCGACGGTGCCATAGGATCTTTTGAGGACGTTGAGGCTACTTTCGGCGGTTCTTTCAATCCCATTGGACAGGAAGCTACATTGGACTTCCAGGCGACCATCCCACTCATCTGGCCCCAGAAGACGGTCTTATTCCAGGAAGACGATGAGTACTATGAGGTTGTGGGAGTTACCGGCTTCTTAAATAGTAAGTCAGACCTGTTATTCCTCCTTGAATGCTTTTATCTGATGAAGTTAAGCCTTCCTTGACTCTATTGATGGTAGCTACTGTACCAACAGCGCCTTTGGTGAGACTGGCGATTGCACTGATCCTGCGTGCGCAGACGCTGCATACCCAAATCCCAATGCTGCCTCACCTCTGGGATTCCAAGGACAGCTGCAGTGCGGCGTTTATAAGCCTACTAATGTTGTCTCTATTTCGTATGCCGCTATTGAGGATCTCCTTCCTAATAACTACCAACAGCGCCAATGTAATGAGTACATGAAGCTTAGCTTGCAGGGAGTTACCGTCGTTTTGTCTTCGGGCGACGAAGGCGTTGGGTCGTTCCGTGGCTGTATTGGCTCGAACGCAGAACCCAACGTTGGGACTATCTTCACACCGTCCTTCCCTCAGTCTTGTCCTTACGTGCTCACCGTTGGTGCCACCGAGCTGAGGCGGTCAGATCCCACTGCACCTCCAGTCGAGTGGGAGATACTTGAAGAGGTCTCCAGTACCCAATTCGCTAGTGGCGGGGGCTTCAGCAATATCCAGCGTCTCGCGGACTATCAAAAGACAGCTGTCCAGGCGTACTTTGACAATGTGACGTTACCATTTACTTCATACGATCAGGTCATCGTTAATGGAACCTTTAACGATATAACGGACGTCAATCAAGTTTATAACAGAGGTGGCCGAGCTTATCCAGATGTAGCGGCTGTAGGGGAGAACCAGCTTATTTACTGGGCAGGAGGATTTGGTACAATTGGCGGGACCTCACTTTCAGCACCTCTCTGGGGTGCTATACTGACTCTAATCAACGAGAAGCGAATTGCGGCAGGAAAGAGCTCGCTTGGATTCGTTAATCCAGCCTTAGTAAGTACTGTTGTCATTTTGGGATGTAGTTGACTTACCGGACACAAGTGAGTTTCTATATATGATTGCTAATAATTCGGTTACTCTATTAGTATGCACATCCTGAGGCATTTAACGATATCACGGTGGGCAACAATGATTTCTGTAGCTCCCCCGATGAATCAACTGCCTGGGGTTTCCCTGCCGCATCCGGGTGGGATCCAGTGACAGGACTTGGGTATGTTTCTGGCATCGTCTATTCTCAGATGAAGCCCCGCTGACTCGGAATATCGCAGATCTCCAAACTATCCCGTTCTTGAATCGGTTTTAGTAAATCTTTGAATCGGAAGTTATTTATGAAAAGCCAATGAGAAAATTCATATCTACTTGGACATAAGTAGCTCTATTCCTTCATTCTTTGATTATAGATAGACAAAGTACAATATATATCAAGATTTTGGATTACTTGATGTTACTTATTTGGCTTTTAAATACTTATGTAGAAAGCGTGCAGTTCAACAAATTATATATACCCAGTAAAATGATTGTAGTATCTCCTCGGGGTATGCGGTAAGAAGGTGCGAAGTGATCGTGTTCTTTATTGTTGCATCATCTGCTGTTCAATTATCCGTCGCGGCCAAACTGGATGTCAATATATAAAAGCGATTTAAGATAATAACCTCCCTATTACAGATACAGTGGGAATTCATAAGTCACGACTTGACTTTGGAATACTCTATTAAATCAACAAAACACAAGATTTAAATTCTAAAGATAGTATATATAGTAATAGTTTATGTAGTAATTAATATACTTGAAGGTATTATTATTATATAGTTTAAAAATAATATATTAAATGATTGGCTACTTTACATTTCATTACGATAAAATATAATATTATAGTAATATTAAAAAACAGTAGTGCCAAGTTTATAGCGCTGTATACTTTATAGATAAATATAATTATAGCATTAATATAAAGCATTATAATTTTTTTAATAAGGTTTAGTAATTAAATATTATAAATTGATCAAATTAAATAATGAGCTCCTTTAACATGGCTCTATCCTCGGATCGCCCAGCTTTTCGACGAAGTGGCCGAGGCTGTTAAGCAACGGAATTATGGACTTCTTACTTCGTATAGGGCGTGTGTAGCAATGACTTCGCCAGCAAACTTCGGGCGCCGCATGTCTCGAAGGACCCCTCGATCATGTACACTTCCATGAGCTCACAAGCCCACGGCCCGTGGACGACGCGTTGCAATATAGGTATACGTCGACAGGCTGACCAAGTAATCCGTTGGGTAGCCTGTGAGTATGAGGAAGCGCTTCTTATCGGCTATTAGATCCATGATGTTTGGGCATGGAGGGCTTCTTTGGTTCTTTCTTTTTTTAAGAAACTAATGTTGCGCGGGGGGGAGGAGGGGGACACGGAGGGATATAGCGTATTTCTTTTGTGATGGAAAGCAATGAGATAAAATTAATAGAAGATGGATAAATATTAAAGTCGTGGTGGCCTTGAGTCTCAGCGCAGACCATGCAGCAGCGAAACAGGAAGAACGTGAAACACTATGGTAGATGATAGAGGTATGAGCACGCAGTGCGTCTTATTCATGTGATTCCCCCTTCACTCTTCAAAGAAAGTAACACGCAAAGTTGACTAAATACATAGCAACACTATCCCTGGTAGCTGCGCTGCCAAACGGGAGTATCTAGGGGGAAAGCAAAAGAAAAGGGGCTAGCATCACATTGTGGGTATATCACTTGTCCTATATTTTTTCACAAAACGAGTGCGGATGCGGATACGAGAACTTCACTCGGCGAATCACCACTCGGAGTCATCATAATATGTATATAATATTACGTGATTTGGTTATGCTGTAGATTAAGTAGGGTGTGAGTAATTAGAAATCTGCCATGTCTATTTTTAGTTAATTATGTTCTTCTTCCTTTCATTTCAGAGAGAAACAGAAAAGGCAACAGCAGGGTACTTCAGAATCTTATTTACAATTCTAGTATTTCAAGGATCATACGTAGAATGAAACTATAGAATTGACAGGAGACTTTATAGAATCAATTCGCCAATTGAGTTATCATATCAGCATCACCATACGTTCTATTACTTGATAATTCTATAAGAAAGCAAAAAATTAACAGTAGCTTTTGCTTCCGCACACTTTCTTAAATGTCACAGTGTATGTATTTCCGATAGCGGCCTAGTGGCAAGGCTGAACGACGACTGATAAAAGATTATAAGGAGGAAACGGGGACTAGTCGACCCCCAATCGAATCCCTTAGCGAACAAGTATTTACTTTACTACGACTCTGCAAAAGATGATACATCCAGCATAACCTTATCGCACTATTATCATCGCTATCAATTTACTCTAACTGCTTAAGTTTCTTCCCCACAGACCGCCTTATTTAGCGATGTCTGCGATCATCATGGGTGCGAACGAGGCAGGTGATGATGGAAAGATCAATCCAAAGCCCGGTAGCAGCAACCACCAGCAACCTTCCTCCAGCATTAATCCTATGTGCGTGTTGCAGGTGCGAGCTTTGTTGGTTAAAGAAACGCAAATGTTATGGGTATTACCCAGCATGTGGTGCCACCGCTTAACCTTAGGTCAGACCTGCACGTACGATCCGTGTCCGGAAAAACGTGGCCTCCCTCTATAGGACAAACATTATACTTAACCACCAATTGAGGATCCTGGGCCTCATTTGCGCGCGTCTATATAATCATATAGGGCATGCAGCCTAAAGACCCATAGTGGATCTGCCAGCAAAAACAGATGTTTCTCAGCCTTGAGAACCCGGCTTTGAAGATGCAGTGATTAAAATGTTGCTCTACTAAGTAGGTGGCGAGGCATGTACATGTCTTTGAGTGGAATGAGAACCCTCTTCTTGAGCTCTCGTTTACTTTCAGGGGCAATGGATAAGGAGTGTCTATTGGGAAGATTTTCTGGATATATTGCCGAACCTCTCCATGAAACTGGTCGACTTAGAGCTGCAAAGACATTCAGCATCTACCTTCTGCGTAATGACGTTTGCTTCTCAAATATAGGTAGCGATGTAAAGCCACAATCGCTCACAAACGCAGAGAGGTCAAGAGCGTACTCTCCAATGGCGACTGCTGGGTGAGAGGTTCTATCGGCAGAGGTGGAGATAATTCCAAAGGCGATATAGGCTAGTGAAAAGTGAGATGCCGGGTCAATCGACGACCAATATTCTATGTAGATCATTGTGAGCTGTGAAAAGCAACTACTCTATGACTAGCAGCAGTATTCTGCCACTTTCTGTCATCAAAGTCACGGCAAATCCTCCCAATACAGCGTATACGACTTTAGATTTATCACTATTCTTATCGTATAGGATTGTATTATCACAATGCCAAAGCAGTGCCTCTTAGCTATGGTACCCTTATAAGTCCTAGGTACATGTTATTTGCATGTTCATAAGCTGCACACTACTAATGCTTCGCTGTTTATTATTTGAGCTTGCGGTTCTGTGACCTTGATTTCCTGTCCTGTCTCCTAAGGGCATTCTTCTTATCTGGCTACGTGGAGATGAGGACAAGAAAACCTCAGCGACAACTACCGCTTGTAACTCGCCTACCGAAATAAAGGTTTATATTTTTCTTCTTTCTGGATCTTTGTAATCTTTTAGCTTAATTCTTTTATCACTTCTTATCGTTCATTCAATATATCCAATATTACAGTGAGGTGCAAAAACAATTTGGGACACTAACTCATCGTACTCGTTTGTGATGAGTGTTCCAAATTCTTTTTGCACCCCACTGTATAATAAAATAATTGACTAAACAATAGTGGATATTCTAATTTATGGATTACTCACTAGGTTCGGGCCGCTCCTATATAGTTTATCCTTTTAGAATATAATCACGCTAGTCTCAATCATGTCTAGGCTTTTACTCTTTCGCCCGTATGTAAATTGTCCTACTATTTTGACTAAACAATAGTGGATATTCTAATTTATGGATTACTCACTAGGTTCGGGCCGCTCCTATATAGTTTATCCTTTTAGAATATAATCACGCTAGTCTCAATCATGTCTAGGCTTTTACTCTTTCGCCCGTATGTAAATTGTCCTACTATTATCTAACATCAGCTAATAGATAGTATTAATTATATACACAAAAGAAATCATTATATATAGTATATTAAAGGTGGTTCATTTAGATTAATTATTAAACAACTAGATCGGGCCATCACTTAAATCTTTCGCTGACTAAAAATAATCAATTTAGCTTTTTAAGCTAATAATATTCTATAAAAAGATTTTCTTATAAATAATAAATTATATAATATATTTAACTCTCTTTTGTTTGATTAATGTTTAATATTTATACTTTTTAGAATCTTTATTTTATAGTATAAGAGATCAAGTAGAAGTATAGAGATATATTGATTTCTTGTTATTCTTTATCTAAAGAAACTTGAGAGAAGGTTTTATATACCTAGAGATACTCTCAAGTAGCTATATAGATTATTGTAATACTAAGTACCAATGCTTTTAGCTTAGGACGCTATTACATATTTAAGTTTATATATTCTTTAAATTTCTATAATTTATTAAGATTATATATATAACTAAACACTTCATAACCTAGATTTAATTTAAAATTAATATTATATAAATATAGCTATAAAAAGTAAATAACTAGCCCTTACTAAGATTATACTTAATTATTTATTTAGGATCCCTTTACTATTCTTGCAAAACCGTTCTCTAATAGTATTAATTTAATAAATATTTTATTTTTATTTAAGTTTAACTTTATCTACATTCCTATGCAGTACTTACCTCTGGCTTCGGGGCCTTATCAATTACTATTATAGGCATGGCGTATGAACGGGTGTTGTATGAATGACTGGGGCAACGCATTAGTGAAGATGGCAGATAATCCTACTAATGCCTTTAATACTGGGGCGGAGCTAGGATATCATGGTACGAGGGCAATAAATAAACCCTTATGGGGAAAATAGATTGAAGCTGCCTACTACTTGTGCTTTCGGAAAATGTTCATAAATATTGCCATCCCCAAGATGTTTATCCAAATTTAAATTATAAGGCCCAGGGATCACATTGCTATTCCTCTAGATGCCTCTCCCATAGCTTTTACTTTGAGATATGAATTGCATTGCACATCCAGTTGGATAGCTGTTTCTTGCTGACGAGTCCACGTAGATACCAGTATATGAATGGCGTTTGCCGGCTCAAGCACAGCATATGGTTAGTGCGCCTTGGCCTTCACTTACATTCCCTGTAATAGCTGATTGATGTCTGGTGTCAATCGCGGTACACGTAGCTATTATAAAGCCATGGTTGCTAACTGCCATTCTGGCTGCCTAAGCCCAGTGTGGTTTTCATTTATTATTTAATAGGGAAACCCCCCCTAAATTTACACACTTCGTAGCCCTACATAACCCTGCTCAAATTGCATTCTGAGAAAGCTTTCGTCTTATGAATTAAATGCTAATATTAACCTAACGCCGCAGATTCGACTTTTACCCTCCTAGCATTGGTTCGAGATGCGAATATACATGACGGCTACCTCTTCTCACTAATCATTATTTCACAAGCCCTCGCTCAAGGCAATTTTTCAAGCTTGAGTCAACACGTCCAAAGTAAGCTTTACAAGCGTTAGTGTTGGTGACCATAGCAGGTAATAAGCATAGTTTTAATATTACATGTAGTGCGACTTACCTAGAACTTCTTGCTTCTGGTTGTTAGGGATATCCTGTAGTGTTGGGATAATATTATGGAGGAACTGTTCCTTGCCATTTGGTTCTTTGCAGATAATCATCCAAAGCTTGCGAGCCTGTTCAAAGTCCTCATCTGTAAGTGATGTAGAGAATGAAGTCACATGTCCTTTCCAAGTCTCGTGCGTCGGCATCTGAACTCGATTGCTCTGAGCCACTGGGCGGAGCTCCGAAAAGACGTAGTCGGGATCGCTTCCATAATTTCCATTCATCGTTCCAGGGCCATCCCGCACGTATGGTGCGTATACAGTATTTACCGGTCGATTGGGCGGGAGTTGGAAGTAGTTAGGGCCAACGCGATAGCGATGGGCATCTGGATAGCTAAACATTCTCGCTTGTAGAACTGGATGGTAATTTAGGTTAGCTTCTATATCTCCGGAAGGATGGCACTGTGAATTTGCAAACCTGGATCTGCCGACGGCCCTATGCCTGGGACCATATTAGAAGGTGAGAAGCAAGCTTGCTCTATGTTCTGGAAATAGTTGTCCGGCT
Source organism: Trichoderma oligosporum (assembly GCA_015266385.1). Lineage (NCBI taxonomy): Eukaryota > Fungi > Ascomycota > Sordariomycetes > Hypocreales > Hypocreaceae > Trichoderma > Trichoderma oligosporum. The sequence continues at coordinate 35,997 of JACBYL010000156.1, read as the reverse complement.
ATATTTTTAAAAATTAGTATTTGCGTTTTGAGCATTCAACTACAGGAAACAACAAACATTCTTGTTCAACGTTAAGCGACCCATACGACGCAGAGGATATTGCTCATACGGCCAAGTATAAGTGCAGTCAAAAATATCAATAGGCGCCATCTTAACATCTTCAGGCTTCATGACCTGTACGTATACCGTCCAGGTTGGAAAATCGCCTCTCTCAATAGCTTTAAAGAGATCCTTTACGTGATAATCAGGCTCTGTTCCGGCAAGATGGACAGCAGTATCCGAGTCCATAGTTTTGATACCGTCATCTGGCTTGAAATGCCATTTGACATAGAAATAACTTCCATCCTAAGCCTCATCATCAGCTTTTGCCGCAAATTTACCCCCCCCCCCTCTTTGAAAAGTGACTTACAGCTTTGTTCAAAGTGTAAGTATGAACACCAAAGCCGTTTATGTTTCTCAGAGAAGCTGGAATACCCCGTGGTCCAAACAAATGCATCAAAGCGTGAATCCCCTCTGGGTTGTTCTTATGAAAATCCCAAAACATAGTATTATCGGGTACGTTTGTTTGAGGGTGCCTCTTGTGACTTCGATTCATAGAAGGAAATTTGATCGGATCCCGAATAAAAAATACGGGAAGATCATTGAAAACAAAATCTTGGATACCCTCTTCCGTATAGAACTTTGTTGCCCAGCCTCGAACATCGCGGACTGTGTCGCTAGACCCTTTTTCGCCGCCGACTGTTGAGATACGGGTTAAAATTTTTGTTTTCTTCCCAACACCGGTGAGAAAATTTGCATCAGTCAAGTCAGAAACATCATCAAGAACTTCGAATTCTCCAAAGGCGCCGGCGGCCTTTGCGTGCACACTCCTACAATGTAATGATGAGCTTTGTGTTGAGTGCTTATAAGGCATGGCAGCACAGGGCTCCTCCTACCGTTCTGGAATGCGTTCACGCGCGAAATGGGCGAGCACTTCGATTGTTTGGGTATCGCTTAAGACGACCAAGCCGCCATTGCTTTTGTTATAACGAACTTGTTGGACAGAGCCCGGATTATTACTTGGTTGGCCTTAGGCGCGGAAGTCAGATTAAACAGCTGGTCGAGATAGGTTGAAGTAGTTCCCAATTGTCTCCATATAGAGAGTCTGATCAATGACCTACCATTGGTAAGTGTACAAATAGGGATATCTGAAGCAGACTGCAAAACGTAAGCCATGGGTCTTTATACACAATATGAGGAGGTGATAGCTAACCATGACGATTATTGAGGCGACTACTTCGTCTATATAATGGAATTGGTGATAGCGAACGTGCTCAGGTTTATAGCTACCTAATATGGTGGGTTATGTCTATCTAATATATGTACGTCCATACTCCTCTTCACGTTCTCAGCAGGTGTTTTGATCTTAACCGTTGAAGCACCGACGTGCTGTACCCCGCAGTAAGTTAGACGCCCCTCCTTCTAAGCATTTAGGTATCGCCAATTAATGAGCTTGAGATAAAGCTTAGAAAGGAGGGTTCAGCTAGTTCGTGGGCTAAGAAGTAGCAAGAGGTGTGGCATCATCATCTAGCCCAACATGGGCTTGGCTTTAGCTAAGCCTATTTATGTAGGAGAAAAGTATATTTAAAGGGCCGATTGTCATATTCTATTCATAATGACGTTGCTCTGTGAATCAGCAAGAATTGTAATATAGTTTTTTGGAATATGACTGACTGAAGATTGGCCGAGTGATGTCAGTCGTGGGCCTCGCTGCAGGCGCGTGAATTAAGTATAAGTGTGCGCATCCGGTGCAGCTGCACAAGAATTTTAGGTCAAGTGCTTTTTTCCATTACCATATTTACAAAACGCCGGAAAATTATTCTTTTTCAAGACATGAAGACCACAAACCGTCCTGATGAGTGGAAGATTGAACAGGGACTGTCTGGAGCTGTACTCCCAGTCCTTGACATGACCAAGCCCAAGACAAAAGCGCTTACTATTCAGACCTTTGGCCCACTTACCAAGGATGAAGTAGCAATCAAAGCTGTGGGTAACCCTGACGAGCTATTTGCTGCTGAGCGAGAGGGATGGGCTGGGTAAGTTGCCGAAAGTGAAAAGAAGAACATCATCATAAATGTCGGGATCTGGATCGCTTCCGTGCTGACTGTATTCAAGATTTGTTGAGTGGGAGAATTATCCTGATAAAAAGGCAGCCGCCCACAAAATCCTAACTTCACAAACATTTCCACCGAATCCGGAATTTCAGCTTGGTCCCATTCCCGGAACCAATCCTGTTCTTCCAGGAACGCATTGGAAGATGTGGCACCATGCCGTCGGCGGTGAACTTACCAATGTTCCTGAAGATTCTTGGGCCACTGTCATCAAAGAAAAGCACCCTGATATGCTCCATCTTCTACAGTTTCCATACAATGGAGAACCCCCTAAACGCCTTGTCACTGACCAGGAGATATCTCCTAATTCCCTTCATTTTGTGAGAAATCACGGAGGTATTCCACTTATCGACAAGGAGAAGTATAGTTTTCTTTTAGATGGTCTTGTTGCAAATCCTCGTGAATTCACCTTGGACGATATCATGGACGAGTCAAGGTTTCCACGGATGGAGAAAATTATTACCATTCAGTGCTCTGGAACACGTCGCATTGAGCAGATTCTTAAATACCCTGGTCAAGGAGATGAGGTCCCCCAGGCACCTTGGGCAGAGGGCGCGATTGGTACCGCTAAATATGTTGGTGTTAGCCTCAAAAAGATAATCAAGGAATGTGGAGGCTTAATTAATGGCGCCAAGCATCTAGAATTCTATGGTGCCGATACCTACTTCAAAGACGATAAAACTATGAACTATCTCGTCAGCGTCCCATGGTCTAAGGTTAAATCAAATGAGGTAATGCTAGCGTGGGAAATGAATGGAGAACCTTTACCTGCAATTCATGGATATCCTCTTCGTATTGTTGTTTTTGGCTATATTGGTGCTCGGAGCGTGAAGTGGGTTTATCGCATCAAGGGTATCAAGGAGCCCTCGCGAGCACCGGTCCAGAGTCAAGAGTACCTTTACTTCCCTCAGCAGGTAGGAAAGCACAATTTCAAGTTGACCGACGGAATTCAGATTCAAGAAATGCCAGTTAGTTCTGCTATCATGACACCATGGACTAAGCAGGTTTGCATTCACAAGGGCAAGATTCGCTGCAAGGGTTGGGCCTATTCCGGCGGTGGTCGGTGGCCTGAGCGAGTTGAACTATCTAATGATGGGGGTTTCAATTGGTACACCGTCCCCCTCGAAAATTTATCCAAGAAGCGGAGATGGACTTGGCGTACATGGGAATTCGAACTCCCTTGTGATGTTGAGGGTTGGGTTGAGATTGTCAGCCGCTGTTGGGACAATGCTCTGAACACCCAGCCTCCAGACGTCCGCACAGCTTGGAACTGGGGTCTTCATGTCACCAGTTCTTGTCATCGAATTTCAGTGTATAGTGTCAATAAGTCTCGACCAGAGACCAAGGCTCGACTCGACGAATTTGAGAGCAAGGGTATTCCATTTGGCCCCATCACAGTTCCACTTACATTTCCATCTCAAACGTGGAATGATTATGAGAAATTCTGGGACGAAAATGACCCTCGCGATGCTGAAGATGATTGATGCGCGGAGCTCTGAGATTCCTATCATTGGAATAGAGTTTGTGGCTGTTCGTAATAATGTAATAGCAGAAAATAAAGAAAGAAGAAAAAGAAAAGAAAAAGAAAAGAAAAAAATCAACCTATTTAGTTAAGCAATAGTTACAACAATAAAACTATTTAAATATAGATATCGCGCTGAGTATAAATAAACCTGATTTAATTCATTTATCGTATAAAACTAGAATTAAACTATGTCCTTTACATATGCTCTCCAATAGAACAATGGCAAACACATTAATAATACAAGACTAGAAGAGCGTTTGGAGAGCTCTGGCAAGACGCTAAACAATCAATTATTGAAAGCACAGCATACAATATAGACCGTACAGTGAGATGGGTCACACACTAAATATAAAACTTTTTAACAGCATTCGATACGCGTTAGGGCGAATTACCCAAGGATTAAGGATCTTCAGAATGTATGTCTTTCTGGTAGAGCTTTGGGCTTCGTTGCATTAATGTCTTGACCTTAGGGAGTAAGTGTTGCGACTACCCTTGGGCTACGTTTATGTGACGTCGGCGGTGTTTAAGTTGGCTCCGAGAGTTTTAAAGCATTGAGGATCACGCCATTGCCCTACTTATTTGGAAAACTTTGTATAAAGCTACAAGATGAAGGGAATAACGAACATCATTCTTTTTGTGACATCTCTTGTCTAAGAAATTATTGAAAGCAGAACCTAGAGAAGCAATATATTATAAAAACACCAAAAATATTATTTTACAATGTACTTAACGGAAGCTACAGTTATGGCCTAAAAGTCTGCGAACGGTATAATCAAGGCCACCAAAACTTGCCTTATAAATATATAACTAAATCTACCAAAAATGTAAGAGCCTAATTAATGTTTATATCAAGAGACTAATGATATAAATTTCACATTTTAACACTATTATTTTATTTTATTCATCTAAGAAAAAGTTGTCGCGGACTAAAGGTGAAATAAATTATTGCCTCCTAAGCTTGGTGTATTTCTTATTTTTTTGCGTTCGCAGACTTTTGGCCCCTGACTGTATATGATACAGTATTGAAAATCAATGTATATAATATTTAGGCTTATAGTGCAAATACAGTTTTCTTCATATTTTATCTATTTTATATTTTATATTTCAAATATACCTTTACTTTAACTTGGGTTTCTTAAATAACAAAACATTAATATATTAACATTAAATCTACTTATATAATTTCTATTTATATGAAGTTTTACTGGCTAAGAGATCGTTGAATGATAGGTCTTACGCGTACTGTAGTGCACTATACACTCCATAGCTCGTTTTAAATTGCTATATATATCCCCAGATAGCTATTACAACTTTGAGTTTGGCGGCATTCCTAATTAGACAAAGCGCCTTTGCCACCTATTTTTTCTCCTCATTCCTGCATGCATGCCAACGCATCACGCATATTATAGACGGCCTGCTACATAATCTACACAGTATCTACCGTATGCCTGTTCCCCACCAAACTGTTCATTTATTTATTTCTTTCTTTCTCTACTGGCTTAGTAAGGATCTAAATTTCATTATTAATTTAGTTAATTTAAATATGAATAATCTAATTTCATTATAATCGTTGAAAATTTTATATTCTATAATAACATGCTATATATATAAGATAAGTTCTTAAGCTGATAGATTATGGAATTATATTAGTAAAAAGTCAGTGCTAGGTATCATGCCATTATCTCATTATATTGCCTAGTAATGTGTTCTTATAGATGGATAATACACTTAGGTAGAAGCTTTGGTGACAAGATGGATTCTTAGGGCTGAGATTGCCGGTGGGAACTCATTGGTGTCGAAATGAAACTGTTTCAGGTAAACTTATTTCAATAAATTATCCCTATTCACCACCTCTGTATGTGTTAAAATATTATTTTGGTAATAATTTCGGTGTACTCTGCACTTCATACGTAATAGGAGTTAAGGTGCATATGATAAGTATATTGATTTGGCCTTTCACTGTTAAGGTCGCTTAAATGAGCGGCACACGCTAGCTAGATTTTGCGGCAATAGTAGTGCATTCTCGCTTTATTTTCTAATTTTGTAACCCTACTCTATATCTTTGTGGTGGCATACACTAGTGTACCAGTCAGCTGCTGCTGTGTCTTGATATCAAACAATTCCTATTTTATATAGAAGCTTTTAAAAATAGAAATAGTAGACTGAGTAATCGTTCCGTAGTATCTCTCCTTCTTCGACTATATACGAGCTCGGAGTTCAATACTAGGTGCTAAACTTTTTATTATTTATATTAGACGAGCGAATATTTATGTCTAAGTTGCTTGTCCTTTTTAAATTCAAGTCGATGCTCATGCTCTCCTCTAATTCGTATCAATAACATACTTCGCATCTACATAATCAGCGTATCAAATTAGAGTGGATAAGCACTTGCTTCATATACTATATAAGCGGTTGAATTCTTCAAGCTGCCTCAATCACTCTTTCGTTTTGGCACATTATCACCTTAGTTTTCTCATATCACATCTTTCCCCCATCCCCCAACGTTACTAACAAGGCTTTATCAAGGACAATTATCATAGCTTCCTGCGCAGCTATCGCGAGGTTTACAAGCCGGCCTTCAACAGTTGTTTGTGCCTAGCCTCTTTAGTCATTAGCTTTGCGCCCATACTTCCTTGGTATATCTTTCGCATCTCATAATATAGACAATTCTAGTTATACAGCTTCGGCGTAATATACGTTTTCAATGATTCGTTATACTATGCTTTATGCGATTGTTGATAGGTTACTTATTTAAGAAAACACTACCTCTATTTTCATTCCCTCTTTTGAATCCTTTCTGGAAGGCCTTGCCACCCACCTATCCACCGAGATTAAGACAACGGCGCTCCATAGCTGCAATTGATTGTGTCTGAGCTTTCAGTACACGAAGATATACCACTTTCGACATTCATTTACTCTTAGCTCTCCCAAACCTCAACTTAGAAGTCATCAGCTCTAGTGAACATATAACTAGATAGGAGGAGATGTTCTACCCACATGAAATGCCGAAAGCAGATGTGCCTAAGACACACCAGCAACCAAATCTGCGACTGGCTCTATCACTTATTGAATTAGAATTGTAGGATAAATCTCTGTTGGTAGCCCAAAGTTTCTTACTTTCCTGATTTTTAAAGTCTTTCAGCTTTCAAGAACGAACCGGCCGCTCAATGCTCACAAATCAAGAACAAACGAATCGTTATATAGGACGTACTACGGATCATCTTGCCTACTGTGACCGGCTGTAAGATAGCTCATTATCCGTGATACCTCTCACTGAATTAATATACTTTATAACTAGGCGGCTGAAGAATTTATTCCTTCTATAAATATAAATATATATCGATTAGTCTGAATTGGTTGGGAGGAGTTAGGAAACTTTATGATTATATTACCCCTCTAATTGCGCCATATTGTATCTTTACAAATTATATTAATAGCAGGCTACATATTAAGGCAGCTAGGAAGTATATGGTTAATAATATATTAGAAAATATATATGCATGTATAAAAATAGAGTTTTATAAGTCTCACTGCTATCCACTGATATCCAAAGAAAATACCAGCTTCTTAATCCGAGTGCTTGGCAGAGCTCTTTATTAGTCGCCAGTTTAGCCGAGCGGCAATTGAAGACGCTGGTCGATGGAGACGTCTACTTTATCAGAATGATCCACTATGGTGTGATTCTTCTTGGAGACGGATAATGGAAGTAGAGAAAGACTTGAGAATTAGATATAATAGAGTTTCATCAAGGAAAATACAATTTCATCAAAAGTAGAGAAGGTCATACACACGACTATTGGTATCATGAATCGTTTCATCGTTCAATCCTTCTTTGCGCTGGCTATAGTGACCTCGGCTTTACCAACAGATAACTCAACTCAGTATGTTGGACCCGAGAATGGCAACCTTGTGATTGTCGGTGGCGGCACTCTAGATGATTCCATCCTTCAACGTGTTATAGACCTCGCTGGAGGTCACGATAGCTCAATTGTTGTTATCCCAACTGCCCAAGGCGACCCAAGCTACGACCAGAATGCTGCCAATGCAGGTGACTTCCGTCGATTAGGCTCGGGGAATGTCACTGTTCTTCATACGTATGACCCTGAAGTTGCCAACACTGAAGAGTTTGTTCAGCCGCTTCTCAATGCCACGGGTGTCTGGTTTGGAGGCGGCCGTCAGTGGCGTCTAGTTGACGCCTACGCGGGGACACTCACTGAACAGAAGATTCGAGCTGTGTTAGACGCTGGCGGCGTTATCGGTGGTTCTTCCGCTGGGGCGTCGATTCAGGGAGATTTTCTCGCACGAGGGGATACGAATAGCAACACGCTCATCATTGGAGATCACCAGCAGGGCTTCGCCTATGTGAAGAATGTGGCTATAGATCAGCATGTTCTCGTGCGCAATAGGCAATTTGATATGCTTAATGTGCTCAAGTACAAGCCAGGCATCTTAGGCATTTCGATTAATGAGAATACCGCATTGCACGTATCAAAGAACGATGCGGAAGTATTCGGCGCCAGCTATGCCATCATTTATGATGGGACATATTGGTCGCGAGATGGGGATGACCAGAACCAGCTTCCAGATCCTTCCGAGTTGTTTTATTTCCTTAGAGAAGGGGACAAGTACGATCTTGGGCTGAGAAAGGTGGTGGAAGCGTCTTGATTAGGCAGAGCGCTACTATTACTCCCCAGTTTGTTCTATGAAGACACCATGAAATCGTTTACATCAGAGCGACGCAATTGTAGCCTAGGAGACCACCATAATCAGCGCAACATGTTGAGGGCAGGGCTTCATAAGAATAGCAAGGACAAAATTTATGGGTGCAGGGGTTTTTTTGAATTTTTTTTCTTTTGAGCTTTACACTACATTTCTAATGGAGTAAAATACCTTGCAATTTTCTGCTATAGTTCTAATATTTGTATTTTTGTGCGTAAGGAGATAAACTCAGAGCCTATAATTTTGAATATGCGGCACACATTTAGCGGCTTTATGCGCGGCTATGTGCTGCTATCTCTTTCATATTCGCTTTTATTTAGTGTATCATACATAAATACTTATCCAGCAGCATTGTGTACAGTGTGTACAGCGTATTGTAGGTCTATGTAATAAAAATATCCAGTCAATCTTTATACTGAAGGAAATAATATCTGCGGAGAGATCCGGAATGAAGCCCGGTAGCTGCTTATTCTAATAGGAGAATCTCCATCGGGGATCTCTGTCACCCTCCCAGTCCGCTACCTCTCCTACATTCTGAATTTCTGGAGAGACTTCTTCCCTTGCTTTGTTTTGAGTTTTCAACCGCCATCCAAGATAGCTCACTACAATTGTATTTGCACAGAGATACGCTAAGGCCACTGAGTGACCGACGATAAATCTCGGCCCGTCGTTGGCACGATATAGCTGTGTCCCCATCACTGCTCCCAAGTTCCCAATACTAATTTGCATCGCATTCGCAATAGCACGCTTAGTCTGACCAGATACATTAATTGCAGGCCATGAAAGCACAAGTGCGGTAGCAGGGTAAATTCCCGCCGCAGTAAAGAATGTGCCAACATACGACATCCCAGGTCGCACAGTGGGTTGAGTATTTGAAAGCAAGATGATGTATCCAATAGCGGCTATGATAGAAGAGCCAGCAATGAAAATTGCTCTCTTATTAGTTTTTTCTGAAGCAACGGCTACCCCTACTGTAGTAAGGAATGCTAGAGCATATGGAGGGATTGTGAGGAGCTGTGCTTCAGCGGCTTTATATCCAAGCTCACTTATAATAGTGGGCTGATAAAAGTTGAGTTATGATCAATGTTCAATACAAGAGTAGATTTCGAGGGACTTACCAAAAAAAGAGAGAGAGTATAGAGCGGCAGACTCATGGTGTGGAAGCCTAAACTATACAACCAACAGTTTGGATCACGAAGTGCTTCAAAGACAGCAGCCCAGCTGAACTTCTCTTTGATCATAGCGTCGCAATCTGCTGCTAGCCTAGTTTGAATAAGTTCTCTTTCAAATTTTGTGAGAAATTTAGCAGTATCAGGATAGTTTTCAATGAACCAGTATGCTATTGTAGCTACAATAACGGTAGCAATCCCTTCCTGTGTTAAGACGTTAGACTGTAGTTATGACTGACTTTTCGGATGGAGGAACTGCACAAGTATGAATATCCAGCGCCAACCATTCTCCCAAACTACGCCCGCCATTTTCCCAATTCCCTGCAAAAATATCATTAGCGGTTGTTCATATGCCAGACAACGGACGTCACCAACATATGCCAGGATTCCGCCGAATGCTCCCGCAAGCGATGCAGCACTAAAAAATAGAGAAATACGATATTGTCGCTCTCTTCGCTTATACCACATTGATAGATAGAACACAACACCAGGAAAGAGGCCACTCTCAGTAACACCTAAAAAGAATCGCGCGACAAGGAATCCAGAAAGATTTTGTACTACTCCAAGAAGTGTAGCAACAATACCCCATGCAATTGTAAGAGTTGGAAGCCATGAACGAGGGCTTGTCTTTTTAAGAATAATATTGCAAGGGATCTGGCTGTGTTAGATAGGATCCCTGATGGCTGATATTTACATGGTTACTAACCTCGAAGAGTACATAACCAATAAAATAAATCGTCAATCCTGTGAGATATTGATTTCCGGCTATAACAATGTTAGGGATCTTCGGGCAGCTAATGACTGCTACTTATCGTACTCATATGAAGGTCGTTTACCATTCCCTCAATTCGAGCATTTCCAACTAAAGTCTTGGTTAGAAGAGTTTTAATATAATATGCTGCTTTAATCATACCATTACTGCGATCTAGGAAAGAGAGAAGGTATAAAATCCCGAGTGGCGGCAAGAGCCTAGCATCTAGCTTGCGGAGCAGCGATCTCTCATCGACCTCATCATTCACAGTAGCAATCTCCGTCTCCTCATTCTGGCGCGGAATTTGTTTAACATCCGCCATTTCAACGCACGATATGGAGAGTTTCAGTTATCAATAGACTCAAAGCTCATAAGAAGTTTTCACGCGTCTCCTTGTGCTTTAGTCTATCCCGTTGAGTGTATGAAAACAGCAGCTGGGTCACTTTCAGGATAGAAAGCAAGTAAGCATATCACGCGATTTTAAAAAAACAACGTTAATACGATAAGAGTATTGTGGATGCTATTGTATATTGCGTGATGGAACACCTGATCGCTGATTAAATTTTTATCCTTATATATTATCTTTATCAAGTCATAGACTACAATATGATACGAAATATACTAGTATTATGCAATATAGCTTTCGTAATTCAAGGCCAAGATCGCGTCAAACTCCAACTTAGCACGCAATCGTGGGGAAGATGTCGTATTACTACCCCCTTGTCATTCTTAATATAGACTTATGCCTTTGATCCAAGCAAATCGCTTCGCTACCTTTAATTGTGTTGAAATTTTGTATGCAAATAGATGTTAGCTTGTATGTAAAGATGATGCTTCCGAGAGATATCTAAAATTCTTTTTATAGAACATAGTACTCTTATAATACATTGATTATGGCGCGGTATGCAATATATTTAGTTATTGAATATTATGTACGATTGCTTATCTTCTCACTTTATTTACTATATTGTTTTTATTATTAGCAACCGAACTATCTAAGCTAGATAGATCCTTTTATAGGGCGAAGAGTCGGCTGACACGGCTTACTAAGCTCATACCTAAGACAGCTCACAGTAAATTGAGATATAAAAGAGAAGAGAAAAAGAGACCTGAGCTATAGAATAATTTAAATTGATTTAGTAGCGATAGTAGCCGAAGTTGTATTTAAGGCAATTTTAATTTAAGGTTATTGATTAAGGCTAGAGCTAGGCCAAAGAGAAAAGAGGCCTTTTTAATAGCCACCTAGAGATGGCCTATAGAAAAAGTGGAAGAGAAAAGGGCGAGAGCTTCATAAATGTGAGAGGGAAAGAATTCTTCTGTTACTAAGCTCCGCCAATATAGAAAAGAGAGGGTAAGAACTTATTAAAAAGAGCGAGAGCTTTGAAATTGTAAAAGAGGGCAAAAGCGTTATTGTTGAGCAAGTAGATATGAACTCTTAAAATTCTCTTTTTATATAATGTTAAGATCTTGTTAAGCCAAGCGGTTGATTAAGTGTAGAGGGTCCTGCAAATACCCTGCATGCCTTACCACCCCTTAACAACCCTTTAACAACAACAATCAACGAGAAATATTTAGAGGAAAGAGCTATTTTATATAGTTCTATATATTGTAGAAGTACTTTTATTATTTTTTCTTAGCTATATTATACTCTAAAATTCATTGCCTCCTTATGATGCTATTTTAGCTTTAGGCTTCACCCTCTATATATTCATAGCTAAGCCTAGCAGTGATAAAGTTAGGATGAGCTATCCTTCATCATACACCGCTGATAGACTGAATAATGGACCAATACAACGTCTTCATTTATTAACATAGAGTTGAAATACATCTATGGAAGAAAGAGTTTACAATTATTAATGGGATTCAAATTGGCTGACTAATAAAATCACATGAATCGCCTTCGATGGTCTGTAAGTTGCTATTCTCACGGCTTCACTTTTGAGGATCCGCCATGTACGCCCTAGGCCTAAAGTGATGAGTGTTTTGCGGTGTCGTAATTTAAAGCCAGAAGGTAAATGAGCCTATGTCACATTCTTACGAGATCACCTCCTTAAGAGCATTCCGTGAAGCAATGGGCGGTCTCGTATTCTACGGGCAAAAAATGAACCATGAATCTATACACACCGTATTACTTTCCTTCAAAAGGATATAATATTAAATAGACAATATAAACATTAAACCTAACCAAAGTCAGACGATATGGTTATTAGTTACAGTTTAATAACAATTACGGTCAACGAAGAATACAATCCGTGTTCAGTGCAGCTGTAGCCACCAGCAAAATAGCGCCTAGCCTCAGTTACCACTTGCGCTGCAAAGGGGGTCATTAGATCGATAAGAACATTCATAAGCGCAGATAAAGAGACGCAGCATATAAAATCTATACAGAAGAATAGTAAAGTCCACATCATAGTCTTATAGCAGGATGATGTAAGCGCTGTATTCCCCAAACTCCTTAGACTTCATATAGATGTCATGGACGGCCCCAGATAAGTACACCAAGTGCTGTACTTGCGAAGGTGGAAATCACAAAGCTGGCCAACTGAGAGTCGTTAGTTGGTAATTTGATATACAGTGTTCATCCACCAGCGCGTCTGGTCGGACGCCAGAAGGGTTGAGCTGAGGATGCTGAGACCCAGCTTTGCGAGGTCAATAAGGGCGGACAACACTGAGCTTGAGTAGAATCGACACCAAAACGGCGAATATCATTACGAATTACGGATCTATATCACTTGGACTCTACTCCTTCTTTGTACGATTCTTTATATAGTCCCCTCGCATTTTCCCCATCTCCTTCTGCCACTTAGCGGAGACCTGAAGAATAAATCCCTGTTTCCTAAGATATCGCATGATGATAGGACGTCCACCCGTAAAGACTGCCTTTCTGTCCTTGAGAAATAGGTGGAGGCGGCACCCTAGTGCACGAGCTGACGCGGGGGGTCTTTAAAGGGCGAGACACTTGGAGGATGATATACTCTCAATTATATCTTGATATCTGAAAACGACATGTTACTACTATGCTAAATAAGCCTACCGCGGCAGACAAGATTGCCTGCGCAGTCATCAAGACTGCTGTGCTTTGTAGACACCAGCGTAGCTATGGCAAGATCAATAAGAGCAATAGGACGCATCTTGATTATATCGACTTTGACGTGGTTGGAGTAATGTATCTACGTTAGGTTTGATAATTATGTTACATCTCTGCGGAGCGATATTTTCGCTGATTATAAAAGATTGTAGAGATAGAGATAAGTTTGTGTATACGTTTGGGAGGCACAAAGTGATACTTTAGTTCACTTTACAGGACTAATGCCATTATCTAGTATCCTAATTATATAATTTAACAACTAATAATTGCTATATTAAACGATAGTCTGCGTAGCGATGTATATCACCATGAATAGCAGTTGTCGAACCTGAGAATTACCCCCTGTAAATCTAACGAGGAGATAACTCAACCAACTTTTGCGGCAATGTGTCTGCCAGGCTTTATTGAGTGGGCAGTGTTTCCCGTCCTTTGCTTGCCAGTCTACATAAAGGCACCTCGGGCTAAATAATATTAGTGTAGTCCGTTCAAGGATCGCCCTGTCAAAAGATGTATGGCACCACATAACTAAGTCGAATCTCTATTCTTAGCGTCATAGCTTGAAAATTCTCGAAAATAGCACTCAATATGACATGTTATTGGAGACTACTTTCTAGAGACTAATTTATGCAGAGAAGGTATATAATGGCCGTTATGGCAGCCAGAAAGTCAACTGTATTTCCGTTCTAAGGAACACTCTCCTGATACTCTAGAAGCTAAGATGCATCTTTCCTTTCTATGCTTCACTTTCTCCCCGCTCTACCTCACTCGAACCTTGCTGATTTCTTAGGATTAAGCTACCCAACATCGACTGACCTATCTACAAGCAAATAGTCTTGTTATGCGTTGCTTCAAAAAATTATCTCAGCTTTATATGATATCTCAAGGACAACAAAAAGAAAGCGCTTTTGTATCCACTGGCGAGAATATATAATGCCTTTTCGCTCGGCTTGATCTCACGGGATGACCTCAATGCTACTTAGCTTTAATATCATTATGCGTCTTCTGAAATGGCAAAGACACCAAAGACCACTCATAAAAGAAACGTAGATGGCACCCACGTCGCTAAGCTTATAAAATTCTACACAGGTTGCTTAAATTGAATAACAATGCTGAGACAATCCTCTCGTCGATATTCTTCCTTCCGCTGCGGCGTTACAAGCACTACGCCTGCTGAGAGAAACTCTGTCTATGGTGTGCGGTGGCAGTGGGACAAGGTCACTCTAAAAGCTATTGCCGCTCACATTGCTGACGCTACAAGAGATGAACTTCCTGGTAAGAACAACTTGGTAACTCGAGAAATTATTCAATCTATAATAGGCGGCCAGCAAAGTCTAAGTCTAATAATATTCGGTCTGCCGCCACTCAGTCATTAGCGTATCTGCTATCCTACTGAACGCCAGCAACTATTCCCCTGTCCCGTATATCGAAAGTGATGAGGCCAGAACGCCAAGCTTTCTACCTTACGCAACTCCGGCGATGCCAAATAGCGGCTATGCGCTTTTAGGCCTATCCATCGCTACTATCGCGGTAAGAGCTTTAAATGCAAGTTTCGTGAAGATATATTTGTTCCCTTGATATGAAGTCGTCTGGTGCTGTTGCCTATTTAGAGAGTACTAAGATGATAAAGACAAGGAGTTATCGGCTTATTTACCCGCCCCAAATGAGTTACTAATCGATAGAAATATATCTTAAAGTAATAGTCTGTTTTGGGTAAATCTTTTCACTCTACGCAGCGGCATTCATGACAATATGAAGATGTCGACTTGCGTGACTTATGTGGGGTACGATCATGATCACAGTTTTGGATCGAGTCTAAAACATTGAACTTTTGTTAGCGTTCAGAGACGTACTTGTACTCATAGTCTGACAAAGCGGGACTGTTCAGCTAGATAAAAATACAAGAGGGAGAGTCAAGTGAATCCCAAATCGGTTGGTCAATCAACGAGATTGTGAAAGATTCTAAACTACTGCATAGTATACAATCGGCAGTCCCGTTTAGTAGATAATTGCTGCTGAACATAGGGAAGATGTTTTCTAGATGCAGTACAATGACTTAATTCATAATCAGCTACTGGTATGTAAAGGCAGATGCTCGAGATCACGGAGTAAAGGTTAACGCTGCCATATTCCAGCGGGAAGACATGTGGCGAGACAGTATCCTCTGTATGGATTAGTATCCATCTTGGCATCCCAGCTCTGCCAGTTCTGCTCCATAATACTACTATTAGTTTGTATTACTACTACCAAAACTACCTCTTCAAGTGGATAATAAGTAATGTAGGGGAAATAGGAAGAGATACCCGGAATTTGAAAAGTCACGCCCAGGTGCGAGAGGGTCCCGTACTAGCCTCCTTAGATCATCCAATCCAGTGGCAAACTCATCTTTTTTATGCCGAAAATCCCCTGGATTGAGGCGTCAAGCTTTTGATATCTTGGCCTAATTACTGAATCATTTAGTAGCTTAATAAAATCTCGCGCCATGATACGACGTAGTGTGTTTCAGTAGCGACGTTTAGTGTAAGCACAGACTAGCCATTCAGCTTCAGTTACGGAATACGAAGTGCAAATATTATTGCAGTGATTCTAGGGCTATTATATATCAGCTCCACATGGTTGGTTGTAGGCTGAAAGGCCAAAATATGATTCGTCGATCTAACAAAGCTGAACGGACTATTGTTATGATGTGGAGATGATACACTCATCCTAGCATGGGCGATCCCTGTGCCTCGTGGCCACTATGGAGTACGAGGACGGCCTAGACACTGAAAGACACAGGAAATTATTCGCTTTCAATCCAGTAAAATGTAACATCGAATATCTGCTACTTGATTTAAATAGCCTTTCAAATGTCTCTTCCTGCGCCCCTTTTTCATAGGTCCTATAGTAAGGCGCCCACTATTCGGCCTGCTAGACATGATGCTTTCAACACAGCCATCCGGTTCCGGAGAAAACCCCAACCAAGAATTCGACTTTTTCGAGGCTCTCTCTATCACGCCCCAAAAAGACCCTTTCTCAATAGATACCGAGGAGCTTCTTTCATTGCCTATTACTATTCGCTCTCCGACCGCGCCGAAATCTATCCCTATAACGACGCCACTAGTAAAAGCCGGAAGCTCAAATAACGTCGAGTCTTCAAGTTTACCTACAACCATCAAATTACCTGCAAAAATGTCTCGCCAATCTTCAAAAGCGCATACAAAGTGCTGCGAGCTCTGCCATAATGCTGCGGCTAATGGAGACAGAACATCTGTTCGTATGCTTGAATACCTCACAACGGTTAAACAACTTTCTCAAAACTTCGACCGTTTGGCGCATTTGTTCCTCGATACGTGTGAAATCCTCTTCTCTATTGAAGCCGGCCTAGGAGAATGCGGGCGCTCAACTCCTGAGCTGCCTACCGACGTGCTTATAGAGCTCGATAAAAAATTGCGAGTGGCTCAGGCAGACTTCAATATACTAGATCAGATGCTCAATAAACTTCTTGAATATGAGCGGAAAGGCACTATGGGGAGAATGAGACGTGGATGGGGCAAAATTTTCGGAGATACAGACGTGGATAAAATGACAGGGGCATTGGAGCGCACGAAAGAGAGTCTAAGAATGAGCGCGCTGCTTTTCCAGTGGACTCTGGGTAGCGAAAAGATTGAACGTACTATGGGTATTGGATACACAGGATTGGCCGCAGCTTTGAACAGACTAGACCATAAGTCGGAACGGGTCAAAACAAAGGCATCCGAGCCAGACTTGTCGCGTCATCGACAATCTCCTCCTAGCAATGGACATTTGGCCGTTGAGGGACAGCAGCTGCTCCTAGCATCTCCAACAACCTGGAGCGAAAGATCGTCTTCTCGAAGACCTGACTCTAATATGGCCAATAGGTCATTCGCAAATTCACGTGGTCTACCAGACGACATTCTTCACCATTACAGTGTGACCGGTCCAAGCTCGGTAGTGTCGAATGACAGGGTAAATTTTGGAGTTGCCACAACCTTTGATCGGGCGAGCACTATCGGAGATACAGCATCCAATACTGGCACTGCTGAGTCAGATTCGCTTCTGGAGGAATTAGCCGGTTTAGAATTGGGACAGACAAAAGCCATACGTCTTAAAGTTGATCCATTCACGATGCCCCGCTGGACACCTCGCAGCACGTCCGGCTCAGACGCTGAGAACCTCAAGGGCAGCATCAGCTCTGCTATCCGAGGAAAGAACCACAAGTTAGTAGAGCAATTGCTGGATAGAGGGGTGTCTCCAAACGAAGCCTTGACAGAAGCTGTAAACCTCCACGATGCCGAAAGTGTTCGACTACTCCTTCTTTTCGGAGCAAATCCTAACGAGGCAGATAGAAGTGGCATCACACCACTATTTGCTGCAGTTCAGAAACTATTTTTCTCAGGAGCCATCACGCTCTTAAAGTATGGAGCGGATCCAAACCTTTTAGCCGGCCCAGACCTAGAATCGCCTTTAGCAGCTGCAGTAATGGCCAATAAAGTGAGCTTGTCTCATCTCCTGCTAATGTATGGCGGTGATCTGAATCACGTCACCTCAAACGGCGACACTCTGCTCATTGCAGCTATCAACAAGAAGACTCCAAAGAGGATGATCGACCTTCTCCTCCACTATGGAGTGGATCCAAACGAGAAAAATAGAGAAGGGAAGACAGCTTTATTTGAAGCGATTAGCTCTTCGCGAGTAGATATTGTGGGTAGTCTTCTCGAGCACGGAGCAAATGCAAATCTTCCCGGGCCGAAACATATGCTATGGCCGGCAACATATCAGACGCCTTGTCTACAGCTACTTTTATCTCATGGTGCGGATCATAAGAAATGCCCGGGGATTATGGAATTAGCTACCAGCGTAAACAATATCGAATCAGTACGCGTCCTTTTGAAAGCTGGAGTCGATCCTAATGCGAAAAAGGACGGCGTTTATACTCCTCTCTGCACATCAATTCGGGACAACAGAGTTGATATATTTCAGTTGTTACTTAGTCACGGTGCTGATCCGAACGTTACGGCCAGTGAATATCCCGCCTTCAAGTGCGTCACCCACAACCGTGTTCACTTACTGCCTGCTCTGGTGGCCGCTGGTGCAGATCTGCACTCTCCTAAAGGGATTTTGGAGACGGCAGTCAGCTCGAACAATATGGAAGCACTTCTGTGGTTGCTGGATCAGGGCTTAGATCCAAATGAGAGAAATGCCAAGGGATGCTCTCCATTAACGAGCGCCATTCGGGACAACTCTATGGAAATGATCGAGGCCTTGATTGCAAGGGGAGCGGACCCAAATAAGCGAGGGCAAGATTGGCCAGTCTGTATGGCCGTGCGAAGTCCCCCTATCCTTAAGCGTATCTTGTCGGTACTCGCCGAGCCTCGCGCCTATAAGGGAGTTATGGAAATGGCGGTGGCGGCTAATCAGATCGAATCCGTTAAGTTATTGCTCGCAGCGGGTGTTTCAGTCGAGGATAAGAACGGCGGCGTATTCTCTCCGTTAACAACGGCTATTCGCGAGGACCTGAAGGAGATGACTCTTTTCCTGATAAATGAAGGCCACGCGGATATCAATGCACCCGGTGAGCATCTCCCCATCGTCAAGGCAGTTAGAAGGTGTCGTGGCGACGACATGGATATTCTTGAAATGGTCCTAAACAAGGGCGCGGATCCGAACAAAATTTACCGAGGGTGGAATGCATTTATGCAGGCAGTTGAGAATGGTGACATGAGAATCCTAAAACTCTTGAGCAGCAAGTTTAGTGTTGATCTAGAGGCCAAAGACGATCAGGGGCGCTCTGTCATTGATATAGCCTCTTCTCGGGGCTGGGAAGAGGCCGTAAATATACTTCTAGAGGGTAATTTCAGGCTTTGATGCATGTAACTATTTACCTACATACCTAATACATATATTAATATCTCAGATGGCACTAATTCAACTTCTACCACACTTATGCTGCCTCTAGCAACTTATATTTGAGAACTTACATGGTATTACTCCTTACTAAGCCTCAGAATCATTTCCGCATTTGAAGCTAAAAAATTGCATAAGCGTGCGCCTCACTTTCATTACGGTATTACTGTCGAATTTCTATTATAAAGCAGCGGGGCAACGCAACCCAGCCGTGGCTGAGCTGCTCTACGTCAACCAATTGCATTCAATCTACGGAGTATGATGGTTCAATATACCGCGCTTCGTATACCATATTACCCAGTGAGTCTACTAATATCAACTACAATACGCGAGAGCTGATACAAAACTATGAGATTTTCAGCTTAGCTTAACAAAAGACAAAGGACACTTCTTTGCGTTGTCCAACAAGTCATCACTAATGCAATCAAACTATCATGCGTAGCTCTCACCGCAAGTCCCGAAATGGGTGTAAGGAGTGCAAGCAACGTCATAAAAAATGCGATGAGAGCGTGCCAATTTGTCTAAACTGCTCCTTCACGGGCCGCTCGTGTTCGTACCGCTACTCACGTCCATCTTCTCGCCTGCCTGGTCTCAAGTTAATGTCAATGCCGTCGCCATCTGCTATTCTGGCTCTCGCACACAATACTCAAGAATGGCAAGCACAAGCGTATAGTTCAAGACATCTTGAGCTGCTTCACCACTTCGAGTCATACGCGTTTGAGAGGGCGAGTATGTTACTTCTACCCGCATCAATACGCAAAGTGATTATGCAGTGTGCTCTCACGACACCCTATCTTATGGATCAAATTCTGGCGCTCTCATCAGCACACCTAAGCACTGTTCGCCAAGAACAGCAAAATGTCTATCGCAACCAAGCAATAGAACTACAAACGCGAGCACTAACGCTATTCAATAGCACGCAGATAGGCATTTCCAAAGAAAACTGCTGCTCCTGGTTTTTGTATGCCTCCTTTCTTGGCCTTCAAGTCATGTTCGAGACTCTCCAATGCAACAGCTTTGATATCTTCCTCAGCAAGCTTCCCACCTACTTTCCTATTCACCGGGGTGTACATACTGTGATACACCAATCTTGGCCAATTTTAAAGGGTCTCGTTGAGCAGATCGTTGAACATCGAACTTTACTAGACTCTGCGGAGCTCGAAAACGAGCAGTCTCAGGAATGCGACCCCTTAATTTCCCTGATCAACGGCAGCGACCTCGAGGAGATGGATAGGGACGCATGCCGAGAGGCAATTGATTTCCTCAGGAAGCTGTTTGGCTTACACCGCGTGGATCCAAGAACACACATTCAAATTCCCTTCACTATTGCGTGGTCGATTCTAGTGCCGGTAAGATTTGCTGACATGCTCAAGAAGGGGACACCTGAAGCGCTTATTATACTATCATTCTATGCGGTATTGTTACATCGTCTACAGAGCTTTTGGGTCTTTAGTAAATCTGGCCGGTTTTTAATACGGTCAATCTCGGCTTATTTAGGGGGATTTTGGGCAAAATGGTTAATATGGCCAAATCAGCAAATAGAAGAGATAGAACTCCACTAGTTCGGACTAAACATTATTTTACAGGTAATCTAGAATATCTCAAATAACTTAATATACGAATGGCACAGTATACCAGTGATTTATACCATCGTCTGTGACATAGAAAGTGCTATAAAGGAAAATTAAATATCCAGTTTAGGGTTCTTTGGTGTTATTTCTGGGCTCTGCTAAATACTTATATTACGCCGCGTGCAAGATACTCATATGCATAGTGTAATCTATGAATTGCAAACCATCGGACGAATCTTATATATATGTCTTAGCTAGATTAAATCTCGCTATTGATCTAGATGTTGAGAGAAAGACTAGGCTACTACATTTATAGGACTTCCAAAACCATGACTGGGTGAATTGGAAGCAGGCAACTTACGCAAACGTGCATCCGTTTTCTATACAAGTAGCTTATCCATGCAATCCTGCATGGGGCACTGCACTTCGTTAACAGGGTTCGAATTGGTCAGCCAATAGGGGAGCCAAGAATACGCGGGTTTAGATTAAGGCCCACCAGCTTCTAAAGCTTGCACTTGCACATATTGAAATAGAACATGACCACGTAAATCAATTCGTCAGCTTCATACAAAAAAGTAGCCAAATCGCAACCTTAGTTTCCTGCCCCTTATCATGGCTTATAGCAGTCATTCTTTTCATACATATGATCCAGTTAGCGGCTGAGGCTGGACGTGAAGCGAATTCCTCTAACCCACTATACCTGGAAATTCACCAATCATTAGGTTTGTAATACGCATATCCAAGTTAGAGGCGATGAGTCTTTACCTAAACAAATACGAAGCAAGCGGGACCTGCATTGAGATGCTACTCTTTTGTCAGCAAGCCTCAATACGCGTATTCAGATGATTCAGTCCCGGTTTCCTTACGACGGAAGTAAAAGCAACCTATTGATTGCAAATATATAACAGTCCAAAATCTATGGTTTTCAATTTTTTCGAATTTATCTCAGTATTTTTCTTCTCTTTGCATTATCACTTCTCTATTCGCTGCTCTTTTTGCTTCTTTTAACTTATCATTCTTCTATATTCATATCTACTATTACAATTCACCGTCAAGATCAATAATGAGCGGCCAGTGTGACCAGAATTGGCAACATGCTGCTTTTGCCTTTTACCGGTATATTCCATCAATTGGCGCTGCTGCTTTTTTTTGCGTGCTCTTCGTTTTATCCACTGTACTCCATTTATTCCAGATGTGGAAGACAAAAAGCTGGTATCTGACTCCGTTAGTTACGGGATGTTTCTGTACGTTTATTACTTCTAATGGCAAGCATTGTGCCATTTGAACAAGTCGTATTAACCTGCAACTCTTTATTTAGTTGAATTTATTGGCTTTGCTGGCCGGGCTGCATCTGGGGCACAAAAAACTGGTTGTTGGACGCTGGGACCCTACATTATCCAAAGCATGTTTATCTTACTCGCACCGGCATTATTTGCAGCATCTATTTACATGATCCTCGGTCGAATCATCCTTCTTATTGAGGGACAAGAGCATTCGATTATAAGGCAACAGTGGTTGACAAAGATATTTGTCTGTGGAGATGTTATTTGCTTTCTTCTTCTTGCCGGAGGTGCGAAACATGATCGACTACAACTGTCCTTTATCCTCTAGCCACTAACTAAAGGTTGATGTTACTAGGTGGTAGCATTCTAGCTTCAAGCAAAAGCAAACCGTCCATGGCTAATGTCGGCAACAATGTCATTATTGGAGGTCTCGTGCTGCAGCTTATTTGGTTCGCCATTTTCGTAACCGTCGCCGCAGTCTTCCATTATCGAATGCGATCGATCCCAACCATGAATTCCCGACAACCAGATTACCACTGGCAGGCCTACCTCCAAACCCTATATGTTGCTAGCAGCTTAATAATGATTCGCAATCTATTCCGTGTGATTGAGTATGCTCAGGGAAATGACGGATACCTACTCACCAAAGAGGCGTTTATCTATGTTTTTGATGCTTTGCCAATGTTATCTGTTGTGACGTGGCTTCATTGGAGGCACCCAGGAGAAATTGGCCTGCTAATGCGTGGTGAAAAAGTTTTTAAGAATGGGCTTCAACTTATTTACATGAAAGGTCAGAATTCAAAGCAATAGAACTAGAGAAAAGCTCGAATCAGGGCAGAATCTTTTGCTATAGTTCGCTAGATGCTGAACTCTCTTTTACCATTCACATAGATACTATTGAATTAGGAATATCATATTGGTTCAATACAATGATTTTGTCATTTACCACTGGTTACAGAAACTTTCACTCTATCTAATTCTTCAAGTTTTGTATGTGTCTAACATGCCGAAAGAAAACGTAAATCCACCCCGTCCAAATCCTTCCTTGCGCACATATGCCCTTCTTATAATATTAAAACATAGAGGTGAATTTATATCATCAGTCACTACTGTCGCAGCTGATATATCGATAATTCATGGTATGAATAATTTAGTCAAGAAATTTTATTGTGCAGCCTTTAGTGTATAATATTAAGTCAGGGAGGGCATAAAGATGTTTAGCGGGTAGGTAATAGGTAAAAAGGCCCGTTAGTAACTCTTGGCCCTATACTAATGGGTATTTCATTACTGCCATATTTCTGAAGACATTGATGAAAGCTTTGAATTGGGTGATTTTAATTTGGATTACTATTTCCTTGTCCTCGTCGTTGAAACTAATTTCTATCAGCAGCCTCTCATCGTGTAGCAGGAATACTATCATCAAATTCATCAGCGGCTCTACATTAATGCCGAAGCGCTTATTTGTCTACTCTTCGAGTTACTTGTAACCTCCAAAAGTCTGCACATTTCCCCGAGCATTTTCTACAAGATCTAAGCAATGCTATCTTTGCTAATCATTACAAACTCTCCTTCAAAGCTGGCTGCTGCATTAACGGGATATTTTGCCGAATCCCGCTCCGTTTGTGGTAACCTCGGCCATATAAATGGGTGGAAAGCGTTTCGGATGGGTGAACTCGGGAATATGAACATGGGGAACTCGGGATTTTAGCCTTTACCTTCGGTCAATTCAATCAGACAATTCAATCTCAGCTATTGACCGGGAAAACGATCTGCTTACTATCGCATTCAAGGCCTAAGCAAAATCGCTTATATAAAATGTTCGGTCTGTCGGTCTCATGGAGAGCGAGATAAATTCCGGTATTAAGCTCTACTCTGTGCAGTTGATCGATATGGAGCGAATGGGAGGAGCTTCGAATGCATCGTTGCCCTGCACTCGTATGGAGGAATTCTAGAACCCTCTGCACTTTATGGTCTCGCTCTAAAAATGCGGAGGCAGAAAAGCCAATAGGTGGCACAATTGCAGTCATTTATATGTCAGAATTGATTATTCCTAAGGGTTCAATATATTTAGCTCTCCGTGGAGCGCAGATTTCGTTAATGTGAAATTTTAAAGGGAGTAGCTCCGATAAGTGTGGTAGATATGAAAGAGTAAAATTAATCAGGATTAAATCAGCCATAAGGAGATGAAGCCTTATCTTGGAGCAATCTTCGTGAATTATTTAAAATGATGGAGCAGCAGATGGAATCTCACGCTAAGTGCGCAAGATCCAGCTTTATGCTATGTTGAATGTAAAGGGTGAGCGAAATCACAGAGAAACGTTGCACTTCTAGTCATGCACTTTTCATCTCTCAGCCAGACATATTATACGATTCATTCAATGGGCTGTATTAGAAGATAATAAATGTTCTTTGGAAACTTGAAAACATTTGTATATTCTATTTACTCTATATACGCTCTATGGGCCTTTCCTTAATTCTCGTGAAAATGTGCAGTGAGGCCCATCTATAATTATTAGACTGAGACTTATATACCTAATCTTTTCATTTTACCTACATGCTTTCATCCGAAGCTGTCACATTATTCCGATCCATGATTGCAATTCTATAGAAACGAAGCTCTAGAGACAATTGTTTAAATCTTTACAGAGCTAGATTAGCTGTGGTATCTGCTAGCTTTGATCAAAACAGTTAAACATTTACTGTATGAAGAATTTGAAACCTTTTTCTTTCGTTAAAGAAAAAAACTCGGCTAAAAGTCATACAAAAGCTTTCTTGCTACTTCTCCTCAGATATCTTCCGAGAATCTTGTGCAACAGCCGCATATTTGCATCGAGCTCGAATGCAGTGACCCCACCTGTAAAAAAGAAAAGGTAAAGGAGCGCATGCTAGAGTTAAAAATGCTGGAATCATCGAAGCCCAGTGAATTCCCAGTCTTTGGTACATATATCCCGTGAACAAGGGGAAAGCAGCTGCACAAGCAGAGCGCATAACCACATTTGCTGCCAATGCGGATGCAGTGAATATTGAGTATGTGTCAACGAGATATGCGTTTATGGATGTAAATATTAATACCATTCCGAAGCCGAATGGTACTCCAGCAGAGATACTAACCATCCAGTGAATATCAGGATAGTTTGTCCATGCAAACCAAGTCAGGCCGATGGGAAGCGAGATCGCACCAATCATGCACATTGGCAAGCGGGCTTCAGGAGGAAGAGATCCCGTACCGCCTTTAGCCTTGTCTTGCTGCACAAGGCTCTTGTATCGCATCTGGTATAATATGGATGAGATGACTGCAAAAACCACACCCAAGACAATCCCAAGGAATGCCAAGGCACCGTTTCCTTGACCCCAGCCGCGATACTCTTGAAATACAATTGGTATGGCTCCAAAGAACATATATAGAGTTCCATAAGTAATGGACATATAAATAGAAAGAAGGAGGACAATAGGTTCATGGAAGAGCAATGCCCACGGGCGAGTCAAGGATATCTTTAATTCGCTCCACGCAGTCTTTTCATTCTCTCTAGCATGGAGTTTACTGCAATAGAAGTAGCCTGTCATCTTAGATAGTTGCTCTGCTCGTCTGCGCAAAATATATGGCGCATGGGTCTCTGGTACGCAAATAGCAGATATAATCCATAACGTTCCTGAGAATATGGCTGTGAGACCAGAGACCCAGCGCCAACCATGACTCTGGCCCAGGAAACCGCCCACTATAGGCCCGAGTACGGGTCCCGTGAAAGGGCCTGCTGCAAATAGAGCCATGGCTAGCCCACGGTGTGTTGCGTCAAACATATCGGCAATCACGCCTCCAGGATTTGTGAGAGCCGAAGCCGCACACGCTCCCGCAAAAAATCGAAAGATGATTAAAGAATAGATATTTGGAGCGTAGGCACTACCAACGTTGAATGCTGTAAATGCTCCATAAGTAATGAAGCAAATAATCTGGCGGCCATACAACTCCCCCAACGGGGCCCAGAGTAAGGGACCAAGTGCAAAACCTAAGACGTAAAGCGAAAGCCCAAGTGAAGCAACTTCATCACTAGCATTTAGATCCAATCTAATCTCATCTAGGCAGCCTGAATAGGTTGATGAGACAAATGCTGCTGCTAATGTAAGTGTCGCCATAATGGCAGTCGTAATCGTTTTTCTTCTCTGCGACCATTCTCTCGCGTCTCGAGGATCGTTTACGACCCATGTCACTAAGTATGGATTTAAACGCGTCCCTGAACCTTCATACTGATGATTTATGATGGCCGAGGTTATGAGTGGCTGATCGAAGACAAAGCGCAAATACGAAATTTGAAGGCTCTCCAAAGCATGGGGATTAGATTCAGATGAAGACAGCGAATTATTAGAATTAGGTAAGGTGGACGCCGGATCTTTCATGATGGACTTGATCTCATGGATTTGGCGAGTTGCGGATACTATTACAATGCTGATTGCTCATTGATTGAAGATATCTCAGCAGGCTGAAGCTCAAGAAATAATATGGAGAACCTGAGAACTCTAGTTTCTTGTTGAAGTGTCTGCTTGTTATTTATAAGAGCTTTGGATAGTGCACAGGGGAGGCTGCGATTATGCCATAGTCCATTCTCGGCATAAAGAGTGAATTCCCGAGGGAAAAAAAAGCCGAGATGACAGACGAAGCTGGTATATTAGCTCAACGGGCTGAATACGTCAAGTCGTTATATAAGATTCAATTACTAAAATTAACAATTTCAGAAAGGCTCTGTAATTATTATAGAACTTTCGTTACAATGATTGGAAATAATATTTAGCTACCGTAGACCTGTATCTACGCGTGGGTGAGACTGGGGGTTTGCTCCTAGACGCTCATTGGTATATCACAGATGAAATACGATATATAGAGTACATACTCGCATATATATGACCTAAGGCTAACTAACATCAGGTCATACTAGAATCCTGCAAGTAATCAAGCCACACTAGACCATCAAGCCAGTCATTCATGCCTCCCGGTATTTCAGACTCGTTCTCATGCAGAAGATTTTCATCGTTAAGTGAGTCTGCCTGTGGTTCTATATCATAGGAACGGCCCTGGTTAAAATACTGTATATTGGTTTCCTCGTGTTGTTGCTCTCGTTCT
Source organism: Trichoderma oligosporum (assembly GCA_015266385.1). NCBI lineage: Eukaryota > Fungi > Ascomycota > Sordariomycetes > Hypocreales > Hypocreaceae > Trichoderma > Trichoderma oligosporum. The sequence goes on along the minus strand of JACBYL010000156.1, from coordinate 8,724 downwards.
TGTTTTCGTCGGCTCGGCTGATGGTCGTCAATGGTAGAAGCAAAAGAAAGTTTTCTTTGGTTAAGGAATCGATTTAGAAGACGGAGATTATGCTCCATAGCGGGGGCCACCTCAGAAATCTGCTGTAAAGCCAGCTCGCTCCGACGAATATATGTTACTGCTAAAGATTTCGCATTCGGCGGTTCACTTGGATCCAGTGCGGCTTCAATGTGCAATGCTAAAAGGCAAGCAATGCAGCCAAGCCTACGCATTTCACATTAGGTCAATATATCCTTGCACAACCAGAAACAACAAGATTTCACCTACAAATTTAAATTGGCAAAATATAGCATGTTAGTAATCATTAAACGGCCAACTATGGCGTCTAGTTCAAAGATGGCTGCGCGAAGACGCTGCTTAAGCATATGTGATCGATTGCTAAATTGGTCTCCAACGGAACTTTGGTTGATTAGCAGCCGATAGAATATGCATTCAAATCTGTAGCTGCTCGCCATAAGCGTCTCAGTCCAGATGTCATAGCCTCTACTCCGCAAAACATTGTAATTCAACCTCAGTAATTTTGAGAGAGACTCTCTCCATTCTGCAAAGGAGGAAGATATTTCTTCATCACAATCTTGTCCATGGCGCCTATGTCCGTCGTCTGATGTGCACAAAACATCTTGCCATCGAGTAGCTACTTCTTCTTAGTGACTATACACATCATTTCAGAGGAATAATAAAGAATAGTACCTATGCCAGCTAGTTTCATATACTCGCCGATGTAGCATTTCTGCCCTTCGGTCCATGGTGGCAGTATCGAGCTGTGACTTGCTGGGATATGCTTATCCCACCATTCCGTCTCTGGTGCATGCCGCATACTAGCACTGAGAACTCTAGGAGCCTCTAAGTGTATAATAGAAAAGGTGACGTCGCGGCACTTTATCGAAGGGTCAGTCCCTATGGTCTTCTCGATTTCATTCCAAATTTGCTCACACATATGAGGGACCAAATTCTTCGATATAGTTCCTTCGTCGCAGGCCCCTTTTCTTCCATAACGTGGCTTATTCTTTGAGATTAGCGCTCGCTCGCCTCACATGGAGTAGGTTTATAGCCATACTCTTTATGTAACCCAAGTCTAATCGCAAGGCGTACAGCATTGTGATGCCAGAATCGGAAATCCTTATCAACTGTATATGATAGAAGGACTGTACTCAGAACAAGGGATCCTTGTAATTTTACCAGCTGACTTTCTTCGCACCCAAAATCGTACAACCTGGCTGCGTTGGAGAAAAAGAACTCCAATGCTGTCAGGCGATCTTTAAAGCCACATTCTGTCAAGATGTCCAAGGCGGTATATGGTACTGCACTTGCCAGTACTGCCTGCATCATAAACCAAGAGAACTTTCCAGTCAAGTAGGAGTCCACGAAACCGATGTAATCGAATACGGGCATGTTTGGATAAACCGAGGTAAAATGTTGTCGTAGAATTTTTTCGCTATGAAGCAATTAATGATATGCCTCATACAAGAGCCAACGATAATACCAGCAAGTTTGGGGAGGCAAAGTAAAAGTGCCTTTTTTGTGAAGATACTCCTCGTCTGTGCTATCCAGCACCATAGCCTGTGACACTGTGCTGCCCTTTTGGCCGTCATTCTCCTTTTCTGGTCCTTTTTCGTCCGTTGGCGTTGGTACTCCGGTTGCGCACTCATGTTCGTTGCGACTTAGCCGGCCAAGGATGCTCATATAGTGAACTCCGTCACGGCCATCGATTACGTCCCAGTCTGGAATATGCGCAGGCCTATCTTGTGAGACAGGGTTTGGCTAATGGATTAAGATTAGCAGGTTGTACTTTTTGGTAGAAGACAAGTGCCGACCAATAATTGACTTGCACACTTAGCCTCAACTTGTGTCAGTGGCCTGGTTTCTATTTCTTTTGAGACTCCAATTCTGTCTTTAATTGGGATCGAGAGTCTATAAAATCCCGTAGTAGGATTAATATTGAATTATATTTCGAGCAGCAAAGTCATACGAAGACTTACCTACGGCGGCGTCTTTTAGCAAGAGCGCACGTCTCAGGATACCCTTTAGTAATGCATCGACTGCAAGGCAATCCAACAGCAGCTGCATCGCATTTTAGTTTTCGATGGTTACAGGTACTTTTTGTTCTCGTGAGCTTAGAATGATATTTGAACACCGTGTTTCAATGACGCAGGAAACAGAGCGGGCCAAAGGCACGGGGTTATAGAGGCGGGGTGGTGATGCTTGCAAAGCAGCAGATCAAATCACGTACACGCAAGCTTTTGTCGGCTTTCCTGAAGCCGAGGGTAGTGTCATTCTAGCAATATCTCAAGATGCGTCTATTAATGCATCTGGTCTCCAGCAGCAGCGAAGCGATTGTACGATCGTGATAGGTACAAGCGCTACCAAATGAAGATGTGGAAAGATCGATCAAAACCCGAGCAATGTAGAGGTAAGCCTTGACCTGCTATTATGTCGGTGTACACTATATTCTATTGCTTAGACTCGGGGTTTCAGCTCGGGAATTTGGCTCGCTAAACCTAGAACCTAGCCAAGATACGCAATGCTGGGGGTAAAATCTTACTCCGTCTACTCCGCAGGTCTCGGGTTCAAAATATGGAGTGCTCTCTTTGCACTAGTGGTTTTCACCATAGCAGCATCCATCTGTTACTCCGTAAACACAGTTTATTAATAACGTTGTACTTCGTACTCCGTAGAGATTTGTATTTCGACGCCACTTTGTATTTGCTGCCCTAAGAGACGTAAAGAAAACCTTTAGGTATTCTACGAGTGTATACTCAAAGACGTCTAGATTATTATTCGCCGCCTGCCAACATGCTGTAGAAATGCTTTCCACTTTCAAAGTTCCAAGCCCACTAACTTAGATTTCATCTGCAGTGGGTAGCGCGCAGACTCGGAGTCCCAAATTTCTCATCAATGTTAATATTCCTTCCCAATAGCATAGACATGGAGATATGACGGAACGGCTGTCTTCCTACTCAATATGAAGTACATGCTGTTTAAGTAGGGAATATCTCTTCAAGTTTCCTCATTCAATTTTCTGCACTGGCCGCTATGCATCCGTCGCGGTCAACCTCGGGCTCCGAACCCCCCGATTATCGAAGCTAAAATCTGACTTTACTACTCTGTACTTTGGATGGTATATTTTTATGGAATAGTCCGTGCCTGACTTCCATAGGAGCCATTTAAGCACTTCGTATGATGTCAAATGAACATTCCTTATACATCCAATAAGGTATAAAATTGGGCTGAATTGAGACTTTCAACTTTACTCTTCATTCATCTCCCCCAAGACGTGTTCAAAATTGTGAATGGCCTTCCATGCACTAGAATACCCACAGCTACGGCAAAATACATTGAGTTCTATATATCTGTAGTTAAATCAGCACTGAGCTCGAAGCCGTTTACTTCCTTAGATGTCCCCGAACCCACAAGAGCTTTCAGTGGATTTGCTAGGCGCCGCCCTAAGCAAGGCCGTGCAGAAATAAGTGGACTCATTCGCGTTTAAAGGTCATCCATCGATATTTGCATCTACTTCTGATATATTTGTTGTTCATCAAAGAAATAGAAATTACAATAGTAAATTTCTTCCAGCTTTCTAAATCTTAGGATGCTAAAATTATTTGCTCTCGCAATGACAGCGGCACTTAATACGTTCTACAGTAGAATAATTAGTCCAGACTGAGGGCAAATGTGCCCCGTAGACCAACTATTTTCCCTAGCCTAGCACCAAGCGACACGGCAGAAGGTCGTGGCGCCGTCGAATCCTGTGCAAAATATGGAAAAAGCTGTTCATTATACGGAGTTCTTCATATTAAAAGTTGAGAGATATTGAAATCTAATCTTCATCGCTATATGAAACAGTCATTGCTTGAATTATAAAAATTCCAAAATACCTTCCCTTATTTAAGACCATCTTAATGAGAAACAGAAATCGCGAAGAAGTGAACATCGGAAGCACTAGAGCCCTGATTATAGTTTCCAACCTTGAAATAGCTGGGGGGAGCATCAAGGGAGTAAGTGCTGAGAGTCTTCGCCGCTCCGCCATTTATACTGACACTGAGCACATTGCTTGAGTAGCTAATGGTGTAGGTAAACTGCTGGCCGACTGGGACATTGCCAACAGTGGTGAGAATCTCATTACCGCCAGAGCGAGTCTGCTCCACGCCCATGGATAGTACACCATGAGAGTTATAGTATAGCTCAGCGACAGGCTTGGAGCTTTTGCTATCGTCGATATGAATCTGGCCTATAACAGTCCCTGAGCCTGAGTTATCCGGTTGTTCCACGGCCAGTGTCACTGTCAGCTTGTTATTGCTTGTATTTGGGTCCCAGCTGCTGGGGTTGCTCTCGCGGAGCTCCGTACGGCAGTGTTTGCTATTCGGCGTGGTGACGCAGCCGGTGTTTGACGGGGCCCCCGGCACTTTCATCACCAAGGCACCGTCGCTACTCTCAGTGAAAAAATAGCGGTGGCCAGGATCTTGATAGCCACTGCAGCCCTCAAGTTGAGACGCGGGTATAGTGGTTGGGCTGCCAGGATTACCAATGGGAAGCTGTAGAGACCATTTGCCTAGGTCAAAGTTGCCACCGGGAGCGCAGCCGGCATTGAGCGCCGAAGCAGCTCCCAAGAGGCTAGAAGCAACAAGAGTTTTGAGGGCGGACATTGATTGTAATTGTAAGAAATTTTGCTAGATATTTCTTTTGTGGTACTTCTTAGTAGTCAAGATGAATAGATGTTTCATTAACCAGATACTGAAGAGGATCTGCGAAATACTTGTATTATATACTTAGATGGCCTTAAGATTACACATAAATCTTGACGATCTCCTTTTCAGAGAATTAGCACGGGCAGCCGAAAACTGCACTATCACCAAAGCGACAGGTGCCTGAAGGCTTACCAGGATAGGCCTGAGAACAAATAGCTCGCTGTGCCGGGTTCCCGATACGGTACATTGTTTAACACTTTATTGGTGGAGTTTTCAAAATCTTAATTGCCAGTTCAGAAATACTTGACATATGAATGAGAGTCATGATTCTCAATGGAAAGCATTCAAATCCTCAATAGAAGCAATAAACTGTTGCTAGTAAATGTATGAAATTATAGTTCCGTTTGAGAATCTAAGGATTGCTATTGCTATGGAATACCAAAAACTATCCTAGCCTCTACGTGCGAGATTCCTTAAACAATATTACCGCTTGGCACTATATTCCATACCACATCAATTATTATATTATCGAATCATCAAACTCAACTCTAAAGAAGCTGAATAGTTGAATCCCAGGCGAATACGCTCCTTGGAGATTTGAAATTCGAAAAGCAATGCAGTACTAAGATTTAACGTATGTTTTTCTAGGAATAAGTGAAAATATATTGAAAGGTTTGGATAAAAAGCATGTTAGGAGGGAAGCGCACCTCCTATAAAACCACTGAATAACTATATTAGTATCACGATTCGGAAATCAGCTTAGGAGCCATTTGTTTCGCTAGCCACGAGTACGAGTATGTGTCATCAGCTAGCACCAGCAGGGTAATTGTTTCTAGCCAAATACCCAATATTAGTAGCCCTAGCATTAAAGCTACTACATGCCTTTTCCTAATAGCAGGCGTTTTATTTATTATTTATCTTTTAGCTCTCTCTAAGATTGTATTACATTACGCTAGGGGTGGCACTCCTATGTCTTGAAACAGCGCTACGCATAGCATCCATGAGCTGCTAAATCCGCCTTAGGGTATTGTTATCGTGAACCCTTCAAGCTAATAAACCAATCTTCAAAATCCAAGAAACGAGGATGATGGCCTCCTAGAAGACGTAATAGTTCACCTTTGGGAAGATAATAAAAGCTTTTGCCCATGGTTTGATGCATCTTCAATGCAAGGACAAAAGCCAGTACAATGGAGGAACACCCTTCACAATAACAAAAATATGAGATAGAGCGGAATCTCGAGCTCGGGCTAATTGCAAAGAGCTATCTTCTCGCCATAAGATGGGTAATAAAGCATTAGCTCCGAGAGGATGATAGATCGAGTGCTCTTTCAATACTTAAGACTTAAGATTTTCGATGTAATGTACCATTGATGACAACCTATTCAATATATTTAGTGCGGTATACTATAAGTGCTGGATTTTCCTTTAAACAATTGCCGTACAGCAAATGCACTTACACAGGCATCCCTGAAATCCCTTTAGCTCCAGATGGTTGAGTTAAGCTTAGACAACGCACGGAGCTGCATTTGCCAATGGTTACACAACTGTAAACTGCGGCAGTCACTCTCTTTCATGAGATAGACGTAATAGTATTCAGCCACATCACGTTATTAGCGAAATGTAAAGTTAATAATCAGCTGAGTTTCCCCTACCTCTACCATCTATTAGGACAGTAAAAAGCTGATCTTTTCAGCTCTCCAAGGTTTGCGAAGGAATCACATACTGGTAAACCTGTGGTAAGTTTGGACTCCAACCACGTTTCGGCCTTTCCTGGCAATCAATATTGGAGCCTTTTGCAAAATCATTTATTTTTTCATATATCTATATCATAGAATTTCATGAATACAAGAGAGCACATGGGTCAGGATTAATTTCCCTTCTTGATGAACGCTTAAAAGCGAATATTCCCTTATCTTTTTACACCAAACTGCAGTAGAAATCTCTAGTTCTAAATACGCAAATTCCTATGAGAAGGGAAAACTAATATGTAAGATGGCTTTCAAGATTGACGGCAACAACTTGACCACCTTTCCCGTCAAGGCCCCCACCAGTGGCTATAAACAAGATAGTTTCATCTTGATTCATAACCAAAGATGTAGGCATATACAATTTCACCTCACTCTGGCTGTCGAGGACATCAGAAGCCTGATTGCCGCTCGCGAGCTTCACCACCGTGCTTGGAGGAGTCGCCACATACGCTACTCCGCCATGGGATATCCATAAGTCATCCGGTACCTGGTTGACCGACCAGTGACCAAGAATCTCCAACTTCCCAATTATATTGCCCACGGTATCAATCCTTAGTCTAGCATAGAAATATTGCGCCGTATTGGTGACGTACAAATAACCACTGTGAATCTTAAGGCCATTCGCGCCATATTGAGTAACCGGGTTAGGGCCAGGAGAAAGTCGCTCATCCTCGTATACGAGATCCATATGGCCCGTTAAAGTATTGGTGCGGTAAATGCGTCCGAATAAAGACTCGGTACTGAGAACTATGTGTGGAAACAAAGGTAAAGAAGTCAGGCCATTGAAAAAGGCTCCGTTTGGAATGGTGACTGCCGTTTTAGCAATCGGCTGGCGGTCATTGGTGAAGTCGATGATGACAATTTTGCCAGTTCCGTCTTCGAAGCTATAATCTGTCATATTTCGGATGCCTGCAGTTACGGCATAGACATCAGGAGAGACCTCAGCGATGCCAGTAAGAATCTCAGCACCAGGAACCTTAAATGCAGATACAGGTGCTGAATTTTTGATGTTGGGATTGAAATGGTACATTGTGCCGTTATCGTAGGTATTGAGAAGAAGGTTGCCATTTGGCCGTATAATAATATTCTCGATCCATTGTCCGGTATTGGGGAATTGCCAGAGCAGTTTTGCCTGTGTTGCAGAAGCGATGTGGCTCGCACCAAGAAGGCTGAAGATAATTAGGCAAACGACTGAAGACATTCTGATAGACGCTCTAAGACTGTATTCAAGTTACAAGTGTTTAGAATGGTATTCGGGTGTGACTTTTGTTCTCGACATGGGATTTTATTGTGGTCAGAGGAGGGCTTTAAAAGGTAATTATATTTTTACTCTACTACAAATATATTGTTTAGACCGATTGGCACGGACAATTGCAATAGAATTTTTACGCAAGGCTCGCTATACCTCTAATTATCTCGGTCTTTTATTCAACTTTTAATACAAAACTGACTTAGAATCCGATCTCAGTAAATTGAGCGATAATGCCGAATTCGCCGCATCCGCCGGGAGTTTGCCGGCTGCAGCTAAAAAAAAAATGTGTTGGCCGTGAATAAGCCACACTGCGTTATCAGCCCCAACCTACCCAGGACAATGCAATGCTACCAAGGTCACAGTGCCTTCACCATTACCCTAGATCTTAGATATAGACATAAAAGATAATGGGAGAGATAATCGAAGTGAAATCTGAAGCATGCACTTGTGGGAAGTAAAGTTACAAATAAGTCAAGTGCCACATCATACCAATACTACCTACATAAATATATGTATGTATGTATATGTAACCACCTCAAAAAAAAAAGAAACGACAACGCTCTACTTTGGCGAAATGTTTTATCCAAGAAAATCAATAAGAAATCCAATCCAAGCTAATGACTTATCATTATTAAACAGCTTACGTCTATATTCATAGCCAAAGAAGTGCTCAGCGTGGAAGCTTTTCCTAAGTATATACCTCTTCATCAACAGGCCTACGATCGAATACTTAATTCAATGAGACAAAATCTATATCAAATAAATAGCAATGCTAAAATTTATTGTCGTTGATACTTGACTTTGTTGGCTCAGCTATTTCATACAGCCACAACATACAGTAACATATTAACAGTCTATAGTTTCTTCTTGCCACCTTGATTGCTATAGTAAAGAACACAAAGCTTCAGCTTTACTAAATACACCTGTGGCCCCCTTTCTCCCCAATTCCCAGACCCGTCTATATCCATCCCAGTCGTCACTCTCTCAAATATGCTACGTT
>JACBYL010000155.1:0-43863 GCA_015266385.1 Trichoderma oligosporum | reverse complement strand
TTAATATAATTATTAAATATAATTTAAAAAAAAAGAAATAAAGTTTTATTTCAATAAGAATAAGGTTCTTTACCAAATGATTTATTAAATAGATAGCATTGCAATAGATTGAACCTTAAAAATACACAATATATAAAGGTTATTGATTGCATTATTAAATAACAACTTTATTAGTAATAATAATAAATTAAAAAGAATAGACTTTAATATTATTAATTTTAAAAAATTCTTCAATATTTATAATTTCTATAATAAAAAGAGCTATAAAGAAAATAATTACTATAAAAAGAAACCTTAAAAAGAATATAACTTTTGTAATAAAAAAGGCTATAAAGAAGAAAATTACTATAAAAAAAAGAAATTAAACTATAGAAAAATAAAGAGAAATAATTTATATTTATAAAAACTTAAATTAATATAATTTAAGAAATACTATATAATAGCTTTAATTAAACTATTTGTCGCAGTATCTACGAGACCTACATACCGTGATCTCCCCAAAACTGGGGTGATGGACAATGTTTCCGCAGGCAGTCACGTTGAGGCAGCTTTACTGTTCTTGTTGGTATATCACGTACACCAATGTTATACCATGGAAGCCCCTGGATTATCTTTTAAAATCCCTATAATTACGAATTTAAGTAGGAGTAGCTTCTTCTCAATATCGATTTCATTATTAGTCACAGAAAATTATTCTTTGCCTTTAGTTGAACACATCCCACTATAGAAGCAATAAGACACAGTATTAGCGAATAAAGTTACACTCGTGTATTGCGCAATATGGTAAGAAACTGTCATCGATTGACGACGCACATCGATGCAAGGGCGTTATGTCTTACCATAGCGACGACTTGGTAGCTCATACCGACGGCCCGATGCAGTAGAGAGGACTGCGTTGGCGAGAATTATAAAAGCAGCCAAAGGTGCTCTGGAAATGCGGAAAAAAAAAACCACATTAGGCATTACCGTAGCTTCTTTCAAACCTCACCAAAACAAAGTAACGCAATAATTTATATTGACCATTGAGTTTCTCATTCTATCCTCACCCTAGGATAGCCTTTAGGACGTTGAAGGACTCCCTAAGATTTGCTAATATTTACTCTTCAGCCATAGATAACTGTAATCCATCATGAAGCTGGCTTCTTTCCTCGTCATGGCAGCTGCCACCACTGCCCTGGGATCCTGTGTTCCGGGCCTATCCTACTGTGGATGGGAGACTGGTTGTATGTAAAAAGCCATATCATCTCGTGTTGTACACTAATTGATGAGACTGTTGAAGTTCCGGATGTCCCCGTTCTTTATCGGTGTTCCAGCGATGGGCGACTTAAACAGAGTGTCACATGCAGAAAGGATTGCCGCACCAGCCCAGTAGGGAAGAATGACCACTGCGAGTAGACTTCAAGATGGTTAGTGAAGCTGAGTTTTGAATCTAGTTGATGAACTCTGCTAATGGTAGGTTCTGGCAGCTTACACGCAGATTTGGAAAAAAGGATTTGCCGTGCTATGTGAAGAATGCGTTGGCCGCTGTATGGAGTTCTCCACTGGAGTTTAAGCTCGGCCGGTCAATAGCGAGCACGACCAATATGATACTATTCTGCAAAAATAACTATCTTTTTACTGATAAAGAAGCCTCTATTAGACCGTGCAATTTGTGTCGGGTCCCCATCGCGTTATAATCTATTAGTGTGGCCATATTCTTAATGGCCACTTTTCATATGCCCTGCCTTAGAAGCCAGTAATAAACTAGTCAACAGCTGTACAGTATCCACTCTATACAAGGCTGCCATAACAGCTTGTATATGGGCTAGACTTCTCATCAATATTGTTGCTATCAAGAGAATTAAAAGGTTGAATTGTTGTCAATGAGGGTGTAACTAACATATATAAGGTATGATTGAAGACCTAATTAGCACATACGACCATAGGTAGTGGAAAATTCGGGGTCCCGTCTGCTCCCCCATAGACAAGCCACTAACCGGCAGATTAGTAGTTGGGTGGGTGACCACCAGCGAACACCGGCTGTTGTATGTTTTTTGTCTTTTTAAGATATTGTTTTATAAATAGCATTTCTTTATAGAGTATCCGTGCCGCTTAATTAAGCACATACGACCATAGGTAGTGGAAAATTCGGGGTCCCGTCTGCTCCCCCATAGACAAGCCACTAACCGGCAGATTAGTAGTTGGGTGGGTGACCACCAGCGAACACCGGCTGTTGTATGTTTTTTGTCTTTTTAAGATATTGTTTTATAAATAGCATTTCTTTATAGAGTATCCGTGCCGCTTAATTAAGCACATACGACCATATCTATTGGAAAATACGGGATCCCGTCCGCTCTCCCAGAGTCAAGCCAATGAGAGGCAGATTAGTAGTTGGGTGGGTGACCACCAGCGAACACCGGCTGTTGTATGTTTTTTGTCTTTTTAAGATATTGTTTTATAAATAGCATTTCTTTATAGAGTATCCGTGCCGCTTAATTAAGCACATACGACCATATCTATTGGAAAATACGGGATCCCGTCCGCTCTCCCAGAGTCAAGCCAATGAGAGGCAGATTAGTAGTTGGGTGGGTGACCACCAGCGAATACCGGCTGTTGTATGTTTTTTTTTCGTCTAATTATATGATGTCGCGTTCTGATACTAATAAAAGCTGAGTCCTCTGGCTCAGATCTCAGCTCGTTGGCCACATCATCTTTAGGAACCATAGCCTTGAGTAATGGTTAGTATAATATAGAAGGTAAGAAGCTAGCACAATCCTTCAAGAGGTCCACAGATTGTTCATGAATAGCAGACATTTGCTTCAGTATTAGTAGATGATATTTCATAGACAATGAAGTGGTCCGCTATCTAGAAGAGCTTGTCAGCCCGTAACCCGCCAGCCTCCTTGTTTAGCCTACTAGGATGTGTATACCTAAAAGCTGACTCCTTTTAGATATTCATCTCGTCACAAAAATTCGACCAAGATTCGGGTCTGAGTTGATGAGGTAAGAGGAGTGAGACGCTTAAAATGATAAAAAACCACGGTCTCGGATTGCGGTTTGCCGTGAGACATGATTAAGACATGATTATGGTGTACAAACTGTTACCATCCTTGGGGATATAATAGCTATCAGAAAAGCCTGAGCGAGGAGATCTCAGTCCGTGTGTACAAAACTTATGAAATGCTCTGAGGATTGCGGTATCATGTTCATGAGCAAATGTACGGGCGTCACCCCATTTTTCTCCAACCAAGACCAAAGATTTTCAGCTCAAAGCAAGTGAGAATATCAAGGTAATACCAACTCTGCTCATACCTTAAAAAAAGTCAGGATGAGCTTTTTAGTGACTTTAAAGCTTGACCATTGGCATGAACAAGCCTAGAGGGGAACTGTGAGCAATTGTTTGGCATCTGAGGAAGGGTTGACGCAAACTTACCTCGTAACTTATGACACTGTTGCAAGTAAGCCCTCTGTCAGTCAAGGGGAGAGGAATGGCGCCTATAGATCATTGCTTAGTTACTAAATTGTGCATGAGTATTTAATTTTTAATGAAGATTCTGTACTCTTATACCTCCTATAGTAAGCGCACTAACACCGGCATTGGAAATACGGCCACGGATCCATCTAAGCTATAGGCTTCTAGCTTGCGGTAGCCTTTACTAAATCTGCGGCCAGCTCCAATCAATAGACTTTCAATTATCGGAGATATTGATGTCCTGTAGACAGCTTAAGTCAATAGTGATATCGTTTTTAGTATTAGTCTTAGGAGGGTATAGGTAACAACCTCCAGACTTAACGGCAAGAGTAGTCCCGGTCCCCCAAACAATATTAAGAACTTTTAAGATATCTGCGGTGTTTATTGGGAGACCGCGACATGCAGGAGCTATACGTGCCGCCTGAGCGAGAAGTAGAAGGCTGTGCCATATTTGCCTAGATCCAGAGGAGCGTCATCGAGCAAGATAACCTTGTCGGCACCTAGCTTATCACGGAGTATCAAGGCTTACAATTATAAGGGTTAGTCCTCAGACCGTGCTAAAGAAAAATAAGATTTGACTCACAGCTTTTCTACCACCTTTTGTAGTAGGAAGTCTTCCATGCCGGTGACTGGCGCAACAATCCCCAGGTAATATCACGGAGTATCAAGGCTTACAATTATAAGGGTTAGTCCTCAGACCGTGCTAAAGAAAAATAAGATTTGACTCACAGCTTTTCTACCACCTTTTGTAGTAGGAAGTCTTCCATGCCGGTGACTGGCGCAACAATCCCCAGGTAACCCAGTATATCCAGGCTACAGAAGGTCTCTTCATTGGCGAGAGTGTTGGTCGTTTACAGGCCTCTCTGGCTTCTTGAGCCGGGCATTCCCGCTGGTGACGTCGTCTAGACTAACGCCAGTGATGCATGTCATCTTATGATTCAGCTTCTAAACCGGGCCATCAGCTTGGCTTGGTTGTTCACTTGCGCTACTATCTTGGTCTGGTGGATCAGTGTTCTCTCCGCTGGATTTTGACTGCCACAACTGGACTCTTTACTAATCATAAAGCAGGGCAAGACTTGACTACAAGGTGGTCTCAGAGGTATGAACTGAAAATTCGGTTTCCTTCCTTGCTGGTCCAAAACGTGGTTCTAGAAAAATTGAAGAAAAAGTAGGCGAGCTCATAAGATTCGAGACAAAGGAGTGAACACTGTAAGTTTTCACCCGCTCTAACCGTCACCGATGTGTCCCATTTTCACAATGGCTGTGCGACAAGACGAATGATGGGTATATTAATGCCTTCGTATCATCCTTACCTCCTTTAGACGGCATTTGTCAGCCTACAAACTTCATTGCCGCAAGCCTATAAAAATTTTCAGATATAAGGTATCTTTGCAGGACAATCCCTCGAATAAACGCCGTTTCACTTTTCGACGAACAAAGAGACGAGATTATATAGGCTCGAGTAAGCCTCACTTAGGGGACAATTATACCTAGATTTCCCTGTGGAGGATCGGTCCGCATTTTACAGCTCATTCTTTGAAGATTTGGCAGCACATGGTGATCGAGATCACATTCCCAGTGTTTTGCCCCCTGGAGCCTATTTCCATGTCAATATTACAACCACGCCAACAACCCCAATTTCCAAGCGAAACCGAGACGGCTCATGGGTGACTCTACCCATCAGCCTCTCAAGAAACCTCGAATCCATTTACATGGGGTTAGACTACTTAACCTGCAATGACTAGGATGAATGGAAATTTGCGAAAAATAACCAAACTTAACGAATACATAGCTCTAATATCCCGGGAAAGTGAGTGCAAACTTGCTGGCATCATTGGGGATACTTTTCAGGACTATAGAATTCTAAGCTGATACTTTCCTTCTCAAAAGATATAATGGATATTACTTTATACCTGTGAGAAAACTAACAAGTAAACATGTCGAAGATTTTAGATTTTACACTGCCTTGCTACAATTCACTTTTTGTTTTTTCCCCAACCTACTACTATCTTGCATTGACTATAATAGCTTGAGGGTGAACAAAAAGCATCCCATTTATTACCATAGACTTGTTCATCGAGATTATGATGACGACGTGCTGGCTAATATACTAAATTAAAATCCACTTATGATGCTATGGATTTAATTGAGGTGATAAGAGAATGTCAACTTAGCTGGTCATGACGCTCACCTTTTTCGAGCTCGGCAAGGCAGTACCAACACCCGATCGCACCCAGGGAGACTGTGTAACAACTGTAACCGATCACAACATGAAAGGGTTTCTAAGAGTCACGCCATGATGTCTGAGAGTGCGGGGATTCTGCCTCTCTTTGACTTATATTAAAATTGTCTACAACTATAGGAAATATTGCGTTCTAACTTCATCGCCATCATGTTTGGTATACTTGTCGCTGGCATTGTTGCTTTGATAGGTCTTCTTATCTACTACCAATGTTTTCGAAAGAAGGATTCTTCCTTCTTGAGTCTTCCTCCGGGGCCAAAGCCTCTGCCCATCCTTGGCAATATCTTGAATCTTCCACCACCTGGGACTCCTGAGTTCCAGCATTGGCTCAAGTTCAAGGATCTCTATGGCCCAATCAGTTCTATAACAGTATTGGGTCAAACCATGGTCATCCTTCATGATAAGCAGGCAGCGTATGATATTATGAATAAGATGTCGTTAAGAACCTCCAGCCGCCCAAAATCGGTTTTCGCATATGAGCTGTGTGGTTTTCAGAATTTCACGTCGGGTAGACCGTACGATGCAACCTTCAGGCTACATCGAAAGTTCATGCACCAGCAGGCAGGCACAAAACAGATTGCCGCAGGGTTTAATAGTACTCAAGATGTAGAGTCACGGCGCCTTTTGAAACGGATCCTAGATGATCCCAAGAATCTTATCAAACATTTTAGAACGTGAGTTCACACATAGACCAAATAATGATTATAGTTGAAGAAGAATTCGGCTAAGTTATATAACCAATTTGACAGTGAGGCGGCCGCTATCATCCTTAAAATCGTATACGGTTATTCCATCGACCCTCACGCGACCGACCCTTTGGTGGAACTGATCGAGAAAATGATGGACAACTTTTCACGAGCTATGGTTCCCTCAGCAAGATTGGTTGACATGCTACCTGCTCTTAAGCATCTACCCAGTGGATTTCCAGGCACAGCATCCAAGGAGACAGCCCGGCAATGGAACAAGATCAACCATGATACAGTGAATATTCCCTACTCGTTCGTTGAGCGGCAAATGGCAAACGGTACCCATCGCTCATCATTCGTGTCAAGTCTCATTGAACGATGCAGTAGTGATAAATCGAAAAGTAAAAAACTGGACCGCGACAGTGAAGAAGCTATCAAGTGGGCGGCGGGAATCATGTATGGCGGAGGTGCAGACACTACTGTGTCAGCCCTGAGCGCTTTCACGTTAGCCATTGCCCTATTTCCAAAAGTCCAGGAGAAGGCACAAGAAGAAATCGACAACTTAGTCGGCACATATCCAAATCGACTTCCCCAGTTCGAAGATCAGGAACGGCTGCCATATACCTCGGCTATTGTCAAGGAAGTGATGAGATGGTTCCCTATTGTACCAATCACCACGCCTCATATGACTGACCAGGAGATTATCTATGGCGGTTACCGTATTCCAAAAGGGTCATACCTGCTCCCCTCAGTATGGTGGTTCAACCATGATCCGCAGACATACCCCGACCCATTTTGTTTTCTCCCAGAGAGGTTTATCGAGCCGCGCAATGAGCCTGATCCGAATGAAGCATTTGGTTGGGGTCGCAGAATATGCCCTGGTCGATACATTTCCGATGACAATCTCTTCATAACGATTGCGCGGGTGCTGGCCACATTCAATATCAGTAAGGTGATAGATGAACAAGGGAGGCAGATGGAACCTAAAGTAGAATTTATGCCAGGGCTAGTTTCCCGTCCGGCAAATTTTCCTTTTGCTATTACTGTGAGGAGCAGAAAGCATGAGGAACTCATCCATTCCATCGAGGTGGACCACCCGTGGGAGAAGAGCGACGCTGACCTTCTTGAATTTGAGGACAACCTGACAGCCTGCAAATAAGCTCATCAAATATCTGCTATAACAAGCTCTCTCGGGTATGTTACCGATAGCAGAGGAAAGAGAGCAAGATGAACTGGCAATTTGATCTATCTATATCAGTCTAGTACACACACACACGTAGGTGCTCAAAATACTACTTGTTGATTCAAGTATTCTTCATTCAACACTCTCTTCATTTTATTGTTCAGAAATATTGCATTGTCGATAATACTGAAGACCATCAAGCAAGGCGGACTTGAGCGTGTCTAACTTTTTTCTCTAATCTGTCACGATCCACAATTTTGCTTCTCCTGGGCAGCCGGTCGATTCCATCCTTACTAAAGCATGCTTGTTCCCGTTTTATCATGTTCAGCTCTGTCTCTTCACCAAGAGACAATCTAAATGAATAAATTAATTGTGCTCCGAAATTGGAGTCATATGATTTCCTTCCCAAAACTCCTGAACCTGCACCAAACCAAACTACACCTTGCTAGCACCACTAATCCTGCGACTCAATATCAAAACGAAACTCCTTAGCCCTCAGTGAAAATCAATAGCATAGCTAAAACGATGGCTCACTCGCTTGACGTGTTCACATATGCGCCCAATCATTAGCGGATTTTGATCTCCATTTATGCATCTCGCATTACCTCGCTGTTTGTAGGGTTGGCGCTCAGCCGCTTCCGAGTCTTCGACCGACGACTCTCGCTGGATTGTGAAGGCGGACTGAGAGATTGACTTGGGCGCTTGGAACCGCTAAAGAGGCTACGGGCTCTTGACTCGGCTCTTGAAAGTCGTGCTTTGTGCCAGGATAATAAGGAACAACGGGAGCCTCATCAGCATTACCCAAGTCGTATAGGCTTGCGTCTGCAATGTGTTGCTTGGGTTCACTATCAGCATTCTGCAAAGCAACAAAGTTTCCGGGATCAGGATGTTCTCAAGGCGTAGAGAATATGTCTTCACTGGAATCGGCCGCATCTACCTGAGCAGCGGCCGTCTTCACCTGAGATGCTCTAGCTTTCACGCCCTGGATGATACCATCCCGACGCTGTTTTGTTAAGTCTCTGGCATTCCTGGTTGCAGTGGCCCCACGGCGGAAATTGTCTATGTTGCCAGTCATGGCCCATGAGTCTACTCGATTCATGTGGTACTCGGGCCGCTTATCTGGGGCCGACGGCGCCGTGATGTGGTGGGAGTACATTTCAAGCAACCCGTTGTGGTAGATTAAGCTCAATGTATAGACATTACAGTCGTATTCTGGCTCATCTTTGCCATAGTTTTGCAGCGCATGCATACCACGGGCTCCAAGTGCTCCATTATAGCGAGCTTGTGCTACTGCCACAGCAGCACTGCCATTTGGACCTTTAATTTCCATAAAAAAGTTCGGCGCCATCGGCTTCTCCTCCATAGTGGAGGGTATGATGTAGTTCGAGAGTTCATCACGGATCGAAGGATCAAGGTCTTCGGCGTAGGCGCCGTAATAGATATCTGGATTCGCTGGGACTAGACTACCATCTGTAAGCGGATTGAGATTCCCAAATTGAGTACTAAACGCCATGTTCTGGTCATGTAGATTTTGTCCAATTATTATCGGAATTATATTTGCTTTCACATCGTCCTCGTCCTTGGAACGATCATGAAATTTTTGAAATGCCTCAAATTCGCTATTGGAAAATCTAGAAGGTGAAAGCGACCGTCTTCGGACTGCAAGAGCCGCTCTTATATCTTCCAAGTCAGGCTTTCGCGATCTATAAAGTGAGTGAACGTCATTATCTGTCAAATGTTGTTCGAAGGCGCGGGAATAAGGGCTTTTCGACTTCATGGTTGTTTTCGTCTTTGAGGTTTCGGAGGGGGTTGTTGGATTAGTCTTAGGGGGTCTCAGGATATCGATGGGTTGGTGGCTGATTAGTGGGGGAGGATATCCTTGGAGATCACGCAAATCTGGACCACCATGTCTCGAAAATCGGGCAAGCTCTCTGGCAGCAATAGTTGTAAAGTCCTTCGCAATCTCTGTTGGAGGCGAAGGATGTGAAGAATGAGTACTAGTGCGCCTTTCAAGCTCTTGAATAGCGTCGTGAGTGAGAGGAATCTTCGATAATCGATCCCAAAATTCAGGCGGATAATGAAAGTGGTTGATGTTTTCAATAGGATGCCTAGGCTTAAGCGTCTTCGCTAGATGATCAATTTCAGGTTGAGAGTCGTTGATGTGTTGTCTCTTTCGGCTGTTCGTGTGAGAATCCTCTTGAGACGAAGGCTCGTCGGTGCGGTGTCGTTTTCGGCTGCGTGAACTCGCCATGAGAGACTATTAGTGGGAGATATAAGATTTAGAAAAAAAAGGGTTCGTGAATTGGGGAGGCCGCAGTGGTAGGTCACTGTTTACGGCCGCGTTGATTGAATACTGCACGATTTTATCGTCGATGCACGTAGAGAGCATGGGAAGAACGTTGACGGGGAGGATGCCGTGCATGCATTCTGCTATAATGCCCCGTTTCATATAGGCTAGTGATTCACTCGCTTTAGAAAAGGTATCATGCCTGGTCGTTGGTCGTGAGGGCCATATTATGTTTGACGATGGAGGAGTTAAGGTGGATGAGCTGGCACCTGCGGGGCGACAAATTACGCAGGACTTACAGTATAAAGGACCTGAAACATATTGAGTGGAATTATGTTGGAATGCGCGGATCTACAAACAAAGCATACAAAGGTAGAATAACGAAGTGCATTCATTGTATTGTTACTCTGTATAAATGAAATAACCAACTTGTACTCCGTACTTTGTATTTATGGCTACTCATACCACCCACAGTACTCCGTAGACGTTGTGACAAGCAGTCAGCCAATCAATTACATGCTCCTTATTGTACGCTATACCTATTCCGTCAAATCTTCAATACCTTATTTATACCAAACTAATAAGAAAATAATCTCTTTCATGCCTTGTAATGCTGCCGCTGATTATAAAGATGGTATCATGGCTATAGACAAAGATTGTATTTATTCACACAAACGACTTTCGCAAATACTTGTACGACCGTGAGTAGTGGAGAATTAGGGGTCCCGTCTGGTCCCCCATAGATAAGGCCACACTAACCGGCAAATTAAATAGCAGTATGTACATAGTAATTAGGTGGGTGACCACCAGTGAACACCAGCCTATTGTAAACCTGTCGTCGTTGCCTTGCTGGCTAAAATTTCAGTCTCAGGGAAATTCTAGCATAGGTATACGACCGTATTCATTGGACAAGACGGAATCCAGTCAAGCTCTTCTCTGATACCGCAATGCCTTTGTTGGGGACCGCATAGACTAGAATATGCTTACGTAAGGTGGGGACGGTATAAATACCGTTCCCCACCTTGTAGAACGTAGATAGGAATACCAAGCCTTTTACACTCTTTACGTTCCCCCCCAAGAACGTAGAGACCCTGGCTCCCCGACTGCGTCTGAGACGCAATAGCCTTCGTGAATGAAGGAGGCATGTCTGGTTTCCGTTTATGGAAGGCAGAGAACCAAGAGTTCATCAAATGGTTAATAAGTGATGATGGCCTCTATTTAACCATGGATTCTTTACTATCTTGGAGAATTCAACCGTTATGCCACTCTAGCACAGCATTTAACATTACCGGTTTCCTAATTATGACTATATAATGAATATAAAGTCCAATGATGATATTTTAGATGCAAGCTTATGATAGAAAGTACTATATCTACATCAAAGAATGGAACGGTTTCTAGCAGTTGTACTGGCATGGAACATAACACCAGTCTATGTGAGAGCAACATAGATAACTTGGGCTTTTATTGACTTCTGGCAGTTAAAACTTCTTTCGCTCCAGCAGTTTGACAATAACCCCATGGCCATGCCTAATGCTAGCGATAATGGCTTTTGACCATTATTGTCCCTTGCGTTAGCATCACTACCATTTTGTAGAAGCAGCCTCTTTGTATTTACATACCCAGCCTCAATCTCCAAATAGAACAGATCTCGTTGAAGAGCCATCAATATCTGAATCTAATTTCCACTTTTAGTGCCTATGGCATGGGGTAGAGTTGTATGTACAAATGGTTTCATGACTGTCTCATTGGCATTAACGTGCATCTTTTTTTCGGAAATTTCGTCCGTATTCATTGCGAAAGTAAAAGACAGGCATAGGAACTACGCCGTTTAGAAAACTCTGCGATGAAGCTCTCGAATTGAAAATGTACCTCTCTACTGTCACTCTCCAGATTATCTAGGTTTTTCTTAGAGGTTGTGAGCGCATACACGAGGAGATCATGGTTTGATAGATGCTCTGCGGATTCTTGACTATGAAAGGGCACCGCCTGCCTCCGTTTGAAATATAGGTGCTGTGAAAAAAATGCAAATAGATCGGCAACAAGTGCTTGCTATCTCCATATCTCCTAAGATTGGAGTAAGATGGTATGGCTCGGCAAATCTATGCAGTAGGAACTCTCGGGCAGCTTGACGTATCAGCTGGACGATTCTATCCGAAGACAAGTCTCAGGCCTGCAGTATACGCTGTTTAGCAGAAATGTAGATAAGCCGAAGAATAAATAAATATACCAACCTCAACCAGACCTCCGCAAGGTGACAATCTTCCATTGTCCAATTCAAGAGGTCTGTTGTCTGCAAAATAATAACTAGACAAGTCTGTTTCTTGAACAAGGGGTTGCTAAGATAGGTCGATTCGGAAAGGTTACCCAGTAAAATATTCTTCGTCCGCCTTCTTCTCGATCTTTATCTTCTTCACAGTTCTTGTTCAGCTTGCGTAGCATCTGCTTAAAGAAACCAATCTCCCCACCAAGCTCTTTGGGAAGCGACAAAATCTCTTGTTAAGGCTGGCTTTGCTGTTGCCCCCTTGTTCAAGAAACCACTCTATATCTCTCAGGACTAGGGTCACGAGATAACCCCTGAAGACTCCTTTATAATATAGTCCTTAACACCCAGAAAAAGCCCACGTTTATGCTAGCGTTCAGATACCATCTTTTCAATCCATTTATCCATAACCAAAGTTATGTCCTCTGTGTTCACGTCCTGAGGCCGAATGTGGTGAGAGCAAACCTGCTTTGATCGGGATGGTATATCTTTCTCAGGTCGTATAGTAATCAACACCTTGATGATACAATTGCTATTGGGGACTGCGAGACTAGGCAAAACGCGGAGAATATCAGCCCTTCTATCATTATCAAACTCATCCATTGCATCTACCACAATCACTAATTTCAAGGCGAAGCCAATCTGATGCAGGGAACATAACGCCAACTTGAGATCCTCATAGCTCCAGTCCAACTTCCTTTCGCCGGCACCAGCTCTGCTTTTCTGCAGCTCTCGGTAACAATCACTAAGGAGTCGATAGAGCTGCCTATAATTTCTCCAGATCTGGTAGACAATTGATTGAAGCATAAGTTCGTAGCTGGTCCAGGTATTGCCGCGGAAGCTATAGTAGAATCTTTGCAATGATGGTACTCTTGTCGCTAGGGTTTTTGAAGGCCTAAACTTATCTCCTCATTAGCGGACCATGTAATTGGGCAGTACCGTCTTCTTTGCGCTCTAATTTGCGTAGAATGAGCTTTGCTAGAGTTGATTTCCCGCTTCCAGGTTTTATTTCTAGCCACAGCGATGATGGCTAAGAATTCTCACGCCTCTATATATTTCGTGTGGAAAGACATCCGCATTGTAATAGGATATCTATTATAAGCTATTGTGAAGGGGCAATGCCAGCACAAAGTGCTAGCATTGGCGAATCTTTTGATCATTGGCTCAATCAGCACCCCTTCTAGTTGCTATTACATACATCCCGCCTTCTAGTGTATTGAATTTGCTTTATAATAGAGTGATATAATAACGCAAACAATAAACATTATATAAAATTTATATTTTTATGTAAAAGACTCGGCTCTAGTAAAGCTAAAACAATAGTTGCACTACAGCCTCTTGCATTGCTACTAGCTAATTACGCTATATAAATACAGAGAGATACAAATTGAATAGATTGTTAAATAATTTATTCAATTAGCTATATAGAGCCTTCTGTAAGAGCTGTAGAGTAGGTTGCTCTAAGGTTTGATTGGGTATTTGCAATAGAGTAGTTAATATAAGGTTTTAAGGTTATAATATAATACGATAGAATAGGTAATAGATCAAAATAGGTAATATTCTTATTGCATGATAAAATCTGGTATCCTTAGATAGATCGGGAAAACCACTTAGATTTATTTATACCTGAATTCTAGCTCAATAAATTGAAAATATTAAGAAATTTTAATATTATTAAACAGCTTAAAGTAATAGCTTTTTAATAATATTATTTACTCTGACTCCATTTGGTTCTTTTGTTATTACAGAGATTTTATATAATGTTTTTATTCAGTAGGAATTTTATAATAGAATATCAATGTTTTGGGTATTTATCTAGGAGGTTTGATCTTCGGAGGACGGCCGGTCTACCACGGGCCTTGACCTCGGAGCTGTATCGAACTTCCAGAAGGAGGAAGATAACGAAGGCATCGCTAGGATATAGCTCTAGCTACTGGCTATATAAGCCTCTCTTCTATAGCATTAGCAATAGCCTTCTTTTCCCTCCTTAAGAATTAGTCTTGCAAAACAACTACTATCAAGACTACCTACCTGACTGATCCTTTTTCCTTTACATGTTCGGTCCTTTTTGGCGGAAGTTGCCGGTTGAGCGATTTTTCAATAAATCGTAAGGGTACCTACCCCTTATCCCTTCGACGCCCCACTAATCCCCACCATTCTATTGGCTCAGATGGCTTATATAAGCATAATTTAGGACTTCTAATTGGTTGAAATAGTTATAGAAGTGGATCTTTCAAAATTCCTTTATTTTTTTTGAAGGAATTGATTTTGATATAAATTAATATATAAGCTTTATTAATTATTATTATTTACGAAGTATACCTTCCAATTATAGCAAGCTAGGCTTATAGTCTAGTTTGTAATAATTTCTCTATTTATAGCTAAATTTATATATAAGCGCTAGAATAGTGTTTTACTATATAAAGTTACAAGGACTTGGTATTTAAAGTCTTTATAAGCCTTTATAAACTCCTCTTGAGCAATTTTATAATAAATCTGACTATTTACATAATATTACTTAGCTATTTATATAATAAGCTAAAAGTATATTAAGTAAAATATATTTTACTATAGTAAGGCAAGTATTTATAATTTGTTGATAATAGTCTTTAATAAATACTATTTCTTTATATATAAATTTTTACTGATATTATTTATTCTTAAATATTTATAAACCTAGATGAATTTTATAGAAATAAGAAAAATAATAAATTAATTAATAAATGATTTTTTTTTGTATTATAAATATAATATAATACTAAGATTAAAATTCAGTGGTATATTTATATATTCCTTTCTATGGAGTAATTGTATTCTACTCTATATAAGGGGTACATTTAGCAAGGTTGTCTACAAGGCCAAGTCATATTATACGAATAGTAAGACTTTATAAAGCGGATTACATTACGCTACACTTATAAATATTAATTAATGATATCTTACTAATGCTATGATAGAAGACTGGTCTGTGGCATTATTCTATGGGGGCTGTAGCTATACTATAAAATGGGAAAAGAATTAAATATAAAAGGGTCGGAGTGTAAATAGCAATTGCTATCTCTATACTCGGTCCCCAGCTCCTCAACCGCGCCTACATTCCAACCAAACCAATATCAACATTTATTAACAATGCTGTCTTCTATTTCATTTTTGAGCATCCTAGCTTCGGCATCTGCAGTTCCTACTGCACTTACATCTTTGGGAAGTGCAGCTAGTACGGGAGATATTACTATTATCAGTCCTAATTTCTATCCGGAAAATGCCGACTTCGATACCAAACGTGGTGTGACGTATTTTGGGTATATATTTTCATCCTTACATACCTTTTCTCCAACTCAGCCAGTTACTTACCCTCGCAGCAATATATTTAGTGGCACTTTCTCGACATATGACTCCCGCACGAATAGCGTCACCGCGGTAACACCTATCCCAGGCATTGCCGGCAACTCGAAATTTCATACCAGTGGAATTCAAATTGATCAGAAAAATGACCTTCTATATATTATCGCCGGCCCTGCGGCTGTCTGGGAAACAACTGGTGCAGACGTTTCCGGTGATAGCTTCCTGATTCAGTATGACTTGGCGCAGCAGAAGTTTAACTATGTTAGTAACCTGACTTCTGTTACAAACGGTCGTTACAGCGGTCAGCAAGATATTGCGCAAGATAGTCAAGGGAATTCTTATGTAGTTGGCTCTTATTTCAGCAGTATTCTCAAAGTTAGCCGCGATGGCCAGACAATAACCCCGTGGTATGTGGAAACTGGTGTACCCACAACTGTTCACGGTTACAGCGGGATAGCTGCCTTTGACGGTGGTAACTCCATCTTGGTCTCAGATAGCGAGAAGGGTCAGCTCTTGCGCTTCGATACGCGGGCTGCAGTGGGCACTCCTATCCACGTCCCGTTGCAACCTGGTGCAGAGCCAATTGGGCGGTCCCTGGATGGCGGATACTTTCCCAGCATATTCAACAATACCGTTTTTCTTGCTACAGACAATGTTCTGGGAACTATTGTTATTCAGTCCAAGGATGGTCAGTGGAAATCGGCACAGAAGGTTGGCGTCATCCCCGACAGTCTGTCCTCTTCAGGTGGAAGTCCCACTGCTACGGTGGAAATTGACAGCAGAGTTTACGTTGTTACCGAATTCTTCAAGGACACTACGCTTAACCGAACAAGTTTCCCTTTGCTCGATATTACCGACGAAATCAAGAGCCTTTTGCTTTAATAGCTAAGGCAAATGATACAGGACCATTGGCGGCAGGGCCTTAGTGCGCTCTAGCATGGTATAACTGATCTTTGCACCCTGAGGCTAGGATAGTTAATCGGGATATATAAGAATAATCGTTGGACTTTGGATTTGGGGACGGCACAGTTCTAGCCACTACCTGAACCTGAATGTTAGTTAAGTCGCGTTAAACTATATTGAACATCTCTTAATTGAAAACTCACTTCATATAAATTTCTCTTCACATCGCCAATGTGTGCTGACTTTGCTTAATGACGAGCGCCTTGGCATTGTGAACATTCAGGTAGAGCAAGATTGCTGCTAGCCGAAAGGGATACACCAATAAAAACACTGATCGTAACTTGATTAATATTGAAGCTATTTTAATTAATAATTACTTATTAATTAAAATAGTAATACGGAGTAATAATAAAATGGATAATAAATTAAATATTAGCTATAAAAAGAAATTTACGAATTAATTAAGTATATATATAATAACTTTATATAGTGTATATATATACACCAATAAAAACACTATATTAAAGAGTTAAATATTAAGCTTTTTAAGAAAAAATATACTTAATATGTAAGCGTTAGGCCTTATTGAATAGCAATCTCTTTGTTTATTAATAAATTACTAAGGAAGACTGACACCGGCCGTCATCAGATCTAGCGCCTTGCCTGCACAAAGCATAATTTTTTTCTTTTTCCCTTGCATAAAGAAGGAAGCTACAACTTCAGATAACAAAAGCTCAGGCTGAATTTGAACCAATCACTTCAACCGCTCTGGGTGTCATGGAGGACTTTAGTTCCTGTAAATATTTTCATAGGAAATTCAGGAAGCTCTAATGACTTTTACTGCGCCTTTCCATAAGGAATTGATTAGGTGGGACCCCAAGTTTTTAGCGGCGGCACCCTTGTGTGGCTGATGATGGCCGGTGTTGATCAAAATTGAAACAGCCAAGGCTTTCCCCAATCTTGTTATAACTCTAGCAATCTAGTCAAATCTGGCAGGAAAATCGATGAAATCTCAGCAAGACAGGGGTTTTGGCGGGTTTTGGGAGCATTGATCCTTGTACTTGGGAGCACATCGTAGAAGCTGACCTTCATGAAGCTGCCTAAGTATAAAGATAGAAGAAGATCCATTACAGTCGTAGGCGCAAAAATTAAACAGATGTACTACAAGCAAAGTGTAATAATCTGTTAAGCGCAACATCAATTAGGGCAATAGATTAGGATAACATAAGCATTATAAATACGTATTAATGCTAATTATCATAACAACGATAGCTATTTTATGGAGATAATTGTGCAATTGTATGAACCACGTCATTCTTCAAGGCTTTTAAGGCGGTCATAATGGAATGGTTACATGTCATACTAATTCTGTGTGACCAGGGCGAGAGGTGTGATAGAGGCTAGGATCCAGTGTACAACTAGAGATCATAGTCATGTCCTTTGCAGAGGTCTCCCGCCGAATAATGTCTTGGTAATGGATGATCTTGATCTGAGCTTGAGGTTCATAGCAGCGATGATGTCTTGGAGGGCAGGGTCAAGTGAGCCGTATGTCTTGGTGGTTTATGGAGTAGACTTGATAGATGTTGGGGGTGACATGGTGCAATATATTGCTCATCTTACTAATTAATTACTTTCAATAACGAGCCCGTCCCTGGCCCAAAGATAGGATTAAGGCTAGGCAGTTAAAGGCAAGTTTCCGATCATATTCATGGCCATGCCTTTCACTTTGGATCATATTCTTAACAGGTACGCGTGTCAGCTTATTAGCATGTTAAGATTACGAGTAAGCGAAGTAATACTACCCCTGGAATTTTATTAATTGAAGATATTGAAGACCCACAGTTCGTAGGTATATCCCTTCAAAACAGCGGAAGCAACATGCTACAAGTATGTTCTATACCCATAATACCCCTGCGCATCAGTTTGGACATTGTAATACGAAGCACGGAGTACCAATGTTTTAACCAAACCATCCACACACTTATGATGTACCGTAGTGTACTCCGTGCCGTGGCAGTAAACGTCAGATTTGCAAGGACTTTCACCACCGGCCAATTTACTAGTAGATTGATCTCTTTCTTTTTTGAGTTCTTATTGGCCACAATCCCTGTATGCTACACCCTATGTTACCTCCGATGCTTTAAAGGGGTATCCCTTATCGTCATTCTACTCTTGCCTGACGACATCAATGGATGCACTATCCGCACTAGACTTAACTTGCAGATTTGGGTAAATAAAGCTAGCTCTATTAGGCAATAACCACTTCAAACTAATCTTTGTCATCTCTTGTCTTTCTGTGGCGATGTAACTCGGGGTAGAGTGGGATGACTATAGTAAAACAAACTGCAAGCGTCACTTACCTACCAGCTACACTAGTACTTTAAAATTTATCTTTCAGTTAAATAAAAGCACCTAGTTAATTTTACTCCAGTTTTGAACAACCACTTTTGCGGCTCAGATATCGGTTGCAGAAAGGCGTAAGATAGATAGTATAAGCTTCAGCCAGTTGGGAATGCCAGAAGCTGCTGGAGACAGAGAGTAGAGCTAGAGGACTTAAGCCACGCCTATCTGCTATTGAGATATTTGTTCTGAAAGAAACTCTTTCAGGATTGCGACTATCTCCCTTAGCGAAATTTCAAGCTGCTCACCAATGGGGTTTTTATTCGCAAACACTTAATGAATTACGTATTTAAATAAAGTCTCTGCATCGCTTGTATTTACCCATGTCTCTATTGTATTAAGCTTTTCGAACTATTCAATAGCCTTGTGCTTTACTCTTACTCTTTTTAATTGGAGAACCTAAATCTTCTTTTCAATCAACTTTCTTTGAAAAGGAGGCAGGCTGTCCTTGGGTTTTATACTAGGAGGACCTCCAGTCGTGGATAGAAATCCTATACTACAGTGATGCTTCTTAGGTTTCGAGTGGTCGTGGTTTCCTATGCCTAACGGGCCCTCAAAGACAAAGTTGGATGGAATCTCCTCAAGGCCGTACCGTCGCATATTTGTTGTCATCTTTTAGTAACCCTTAAAAACTAATATGGTATCGTTAAAGCCAACTAGGTTCTTCAATAAGAAGCAAAAATCTTGATCACTAGTGAGCGAATGCGATTGCCATAGGTGACTCTCATTCGACTGATGAGTTTCCGCACTGCACCTCCGTTCTTAAAATTCAGGCGATGGCGTTCTCGTGGTACAATTTCTATAGCAACGATCTAGGCATTATCAATGGCCGCGATGGGTGCAGGATAAAAGCTCCCTAATATATACTTATATAGCCAAAGGGAAATAAAAGACACGCAGCCACTACCCGGTAGATTCGTAATTGAGTAGCCGCTGACCACCAGCAAATAACGGGTTTTCAATCTTCATTATATTCCTCTACCTTTGTAGAGTGATTGTTGCATTCTCTGTCACGTACAACTAGATCTATTAGAGAATACAGTAACCCATCAACTTCTTTATTATAAAGCTTTTGAGATTTGAAAAGGGAAGACATCGTGATCTTGACAGTGCCCGAACATTAAACCTATAGTTATATATTGTCGGAATCGAATCAATTTGATTTATAAAGAGAGGTTTCTTCCTAACTTTTCTTGATACTATTTCTAAACAGTAACTCTATTACCTCAATAAAGTTATTGCTTGCAGCTAAATAAACTTATGATATAACTAAGAAATTTCTATCGCTTTCTAAAGCTTGCGGCGGGTGGTGGATGAGGTAGTTAAGCACTTTGCAGCAATTGAACAACCGCCCCATGCCTATTTTCTCATAGCGGCGTCCGCCCGAAACTATCCTTAGAGTCTAGGTCGAACACGTTGATCTCCTAATAATATTTTAGCCGCAAGAGTGCTTCCTTTCTCTGATGCATATGAAAGAGGTGTCTGGTGTTCTCCGTCTGCCGAGTTTGGGAATGCCCCCTAATCAATCAATTCCTTCATAGTGTCGATGCTCTCATTTTGCGCGGCTTGGGATAGTGCTGTTCTTGAATTTCGTCTGGGTCTTTAAAGCCCGGTTCTGGGCCCATTTCAAGCAACGCAAGGATCACCTCAGCCCAGCCGTGTTTCGCCGCTTAACAAAGGGCCTTTCCCTTTTCTTCATTTATCATTGAGGTCGATTGAGTGAGGTAGAGTAATGTTGTAGTTAAGTCATTTGTAATTGTATAGGGAAGTTCACTGCCACTGATGTTATTTCCCTGTTCGATCTGTTTTGCAATGTTGTTGTAACGATCTATAATATCGCCGACAGCGGTAACTGGTTCTTTAAGGTCAAATTGTTTGATCTGACAGCCATTTAATACCACGAGAGCCGAACTCTTTCGTCTCATTATTGCCTCGCAATGCCCATCGGTATAACTCTCCTAGAGCAATTGCTGCTTTTTGAGTAAGTTCGTCTGCGAGAGCCTGCATGTCATTCTGGCAGTCACCCCCTCCTGTGTGAAGCTGAGGCTCGCTGTCAATTCTCCATGCCCATCGTAGCACTGTCTCTGCCTGCATCCACTCATTACGCCTTCGATGATAGTTTGCAATTCCCCTCGCTGCTACCAAGGCGCTTTCTTTGGAGGACAGCCTCAGTTGAGGTATCATCGGAGGCAAGCCACACAATAGCGCATCTTCTTTCGAGCCTAACTGCCTTTCAGTGAACAATTTTACAATCTCGGACACCAAGCTACTATCCAGACGGAAATGCAGAGTTCCTTGGATGTTAATATCCCCAGTGTCATCGACAATCTTAAGAATGCTCGCAATAAATGATCCAAACACCTCCTGAGCACACAAGAATAAAGAGAACTATTTGTAGAAGCAGACCAGACTTTTAATGAGGCAGAACTATGGGCATGTGACAGCTCCGTTGCATTCCAGGCAGCTACCTCTTAGACTTGCTAATGTAATGGGGTAAAGCCTAGGCCGCCCTATAAAAGGATCTGTTGAATGAGGGCTGTTTCTTGTTTATTGGAAATTCGTTGATTGTGTTCATTTACTTCATTTCCCGTGACGCTACCGATCAAACGGTTGTGTAGTGTTAATTGGTGAATTCCTTAGCGTTGTGCAGCTTTTCTCAAAGATATTTCGTTATCAACGTCTTCAACGGCTGAAAGAATTGAATTTTCAGAATAACTAGCCATTTCTCTTCATAATAAAAAAGAGTGAATAAAAAAATAATAATAGATGCGCTAGAATTTGCGAGTGTCACTTTGGTGTTGTTGAAGTGGGGAAAACCGGGAAAAAATGCGTGTCTGGAATGGGGGGGGTTGTCACTGGCCTGACTTATTGGGTGATCGGATTAGTGCTTCCTTTGGAACGATAACCTGGGCATACTTGTACTCCCAGGAAATGTTCGGGCTTGGAAGATTGCTTGTACCGGTAATCATCTAGCTTCTACCACGAGGCGTAGGAATCATTATAGACAGTTACTGCTCTGGAAAGATGATGGATGCCAACTGCCGTGCCATCACCCAAGCTACGGACCGGGCCAATAATCGCGTGACAGGCGACTAAATGCCGAGTTTTCCAATTAAGCTCGCTATAACACGCTTCAGCCTTCACCTCCTGGCCATCTCGACAGTAACAATGATCGGCTATGGGTGGGCAGTCAAACGCGGTGCTCCAGCTGCTGTGCCACCGATTCTCCAGTTCATCCAGGGTTTCTGGGGATTGGCGTTTTACACCACTTATGGAGCACTCCCAGGTAGTCCAAGTACTGCGGCTGCGGCAACAAGCCTCACTTGGTGCGCCATGGGCGATTCTTCAGCCATTGCTCACGGCAGCTGGCCGGATGGTATTCTACCACTTGAGGTTGTGGAGCGGCGGGTTCGGGACCGTGGCCGTGATGTTGCTGCGGTGAAAAGGAGTGGAGTGGCGTACATTCTGAGCTTGCCGTTCTGCTATTCGGGTTGAGTCTTTGTAAAAAGTTCAACATGAAGTGGAACATTACGCAACATAAGATCTAGCAAGCTGAACCAAAAAATTATTTCATGAGTTGCACTCCCCTCTTTACCTAAAATCTCTTACTCACGCCCATGCAGGAAGCCGAGAAGAGAGTCGATGACGGTGAACCGGCTTCAGAATATCTTGCTGGCGGCTTTTTAAAGATCGGAGGCGACGAACTAATATGAACCCTTAGCAAATCAAGATCGTGAATTAAAAAGCGATAATTACTTCTCGGTACATTGCCATACAGCTATACTATTTAATATTAGGCTAGTTAATATTATAAAGGATTTTAATAATGCTATTAAGAATATAGTTTTTATAATGTCTTACTACATATGATTAGAGGATTTATCTAAGATAGTAGCCAAGATAATATTACTTAAGTTAAAAGCTTCTCTAGCTATCTTCAGTACTTAAGAATCTAAAGGTTATTAGACAATATGAGGTAACATCCTAGTTAACCAGGCTAGGAGGTGGAGTTATTAAGGGAATAAGGTGCCCATCCAAAAGGTAGGGGCACCTATAGATATAGGAGGGAAGTTAAGTTGCTGTTGAAAACAGCAACCGGGCCCAGTAGACAACAGAGGGCCGAGTCAGCAAAAGCTCAGGCAAGTTCGATAACTCGGTAAGGCCCTAAGCCCTTTATCGAGATTCAGGGTCCGCTCTCTAGAGCCTTGAAGTTTGAAACATTGGAGGCATATAGTTTTTTTCATTTCAGATAGTAAACCTATTAAAGAAATTAAATCTAGTATATCTTCTGGTAGATATACTGATATGATATCCCAGATGGGTCGCAGACAATCCCGCAATTCGGCCCGTGACTAGGCAAACAGCTTGAAACCACCAGGAACATTCTTTTGGAAGATTTGGTCGGGGTCATACTTCTTGCTGACCTCCTGCAAAAACTTCTTATTCTCTGCACCATACGATCCAATCGGGTCCTGGAACTTGGCGGCGTAATTCAGATAGACGAACGGTACCTTCTGGCCACGGCTCTCGGCGTCCTTTTCGATCGCCTCTATGGCCTTCTGCAGCACGGGCAAGATCTTCTCATCATCACTGGCATTCTTCCAGTAAGTTAGCAGTAGAATCGATACAAGCGGTTCGTCTGCACTGAGGCCGAGCACATTGCCGCCCAGGCCGGCGGTCTTCTGTAGCAGGGACTTGGCGTACGGCTGCAGCGTGAAGGATAGGGCGATGCCCTCGAGCGCCTTGAGTGGCTCGACGGTGGCGGCATAGATCTGAGATGCGGAGACAAGCGTGGCCACGTCCGCCTTGACTGTTATGTTCGCGTATGAGGTGCGTGTCTGCGCTTGGGCCATGGCGCCTTGGGCGGCGGCGTTGGCGGCCAGCGTAGTAATGCCCACCTGCTTGAGCTGCTCGATCTGGGGCTGCACCGTCACAAAAGGCTCCAGCAGAGGTGGGAGGGGCTTGTCCGCGCCGTTACCGAAGGATTCAGCATCGGCGCCGGTGTAATAGGCTTGGTTGAGGCCGATGGTGGCGGGACCGAACTGCGCGAAGAAGCCCATGTTGACCATTAGGTGGGTTTCTTCCGAGGCATCTGGTTTGCGAATCTCATTGACGAGATTCTCGACCTGGCCGGGAAAGTTGGCGTCCGAAGCTAGGTAAAAGACCATGCCTCCCCAAAAGGGCTTCTGCGGGTATGTTCGCAGGTCAAAGCGAGTCACGACGCCAAAGTTGTTGCCACCGCCGCGAAGAGCGCGCCAGAGATCTGGATTCTCCTTTTCATTGGCTTGGACAACGGAGCCGGATGAGAGGGCGACTTCATAGTTGACAACATTATCGCTGATGAAGCCTTCACGCGAAGAAAAGAAGGAGAGACCACCTGAGAAGACTTAGCTAACTGAGCAAGCAAAAGGGGATCCCCCCAAAAACGGGGGGAGATGATAGGAGGGAGGACTGAAGCATAGGGAAATCAAACAGCGAAAATGGAATGGAAGTCTAACCTGCCAACGCCAACCCTCCAATTCCACCCTTTGAGGATCGACTCCCTCCTACGGCCAGCCCTTTGGAATCTAAGGCGTCGTAGACGGTTCCCCAGTGCTCACCAGCAGCGACGGAAACGATACCAACCTTGACATCAACCCCGGTCAGGAGGCCAAGATCTAACGTAATGCCATCGTTGACATTTGCGCAGGCATCTAACGGCTGCTGGCCGGCTCCACGGATGGCAAAAATGGCACCGCTCTCTTTGATGATCTTGAGGAAGGCAACTACACCATCCCTCGTCTTGGGCTGGTAGATGACACTAGGTTTCAGATCACTCTCGCGGGCAGAGAGGTATGAGCTGTTCAACGTCTCATATGCCTCAGTGCCTGGCAAGACCACCTGTCCGGAGGAGACTTGCTTGAGAGCGTCAATGGCTTTTGCAACAGACATGTTAGTAAGGAGAGAGAGATGACGAGAAATTGAGTGAGGGACGACTGATTGAGAAGATGCGACTGGCACGGAGGGTCTTGAAGGCTTCAGCCTGGGTCTCGATCTGGAGTTGAAGCAAGATGATGCTCTGTGTATGACCTGCGAGCCACCGTGCGCTAAGAATGTCGGTTGATCGAGTTAATGAATGCAAAACCTGGATATAAGGCTAACCAGAGTGGGAAGCAAAGCCCGCGGCAGCTGTCGCCGTGCCCTCCTTTTCAAAAGGCTATACTTGTATGTGCGTGATTGATATAAGAGCCGTTGGGGACCAGCCAACATCCGTGGTGGAGGATCGGGGGGCAGAGGATCCAAATCCCTGACTACAACGGCAACCATGTACGTGAATGACCAGGGGATGCCCGTAGGATCCAAGCACTGGTACTAACAAGGAACAACGGCGTTGGGGGATCTGCATGTAGCAGCCAACGCCCAACTTAGCTTATATGTACGCTAATCGGCCGAAAATAGCTGTGTATTGTGACAAAAATAGCGAACGTTACAGAATTATGGCTTATATCGTCACACACCCCCCAGTTTAGGAAGACCTGTGCTTCTCGAGGATCTGAGTGAACTGAAGCCTTGTCACTAGATTTTCTGCATGAACCTACATAGCTTATAGTGGTTGTTAGCAACTATAAGCTCATCTAGCTATTTGCGCTAAAAGAAGCATGAAGGGCTTATAACTGTGATAAAAATAGTGAATACTATAGTTGTCGGTAGAATTATAGCTTATATCGTCATATGTATTAATAGAACAGTTAGGATAACAGGGTGTAATATAGCATTGAGAGTTTGTTTACGAGAAAAATTATACAGGTTGAATGATAATAGATTTCTTAAAGCCCAGAAATATAATCATAATAGCATAAGGAGTCTAATTAAATAGAAGTTACGTAAATTTTGTAAATCTATACGTCCAATAGTATCATATATTGATTAGGGTTACTTCGTACTATGGATGCTTTTATCTTTGCTTAACCCACCATCTTGTATTAACTTGGGCGTGCTCGGACGACCCCTCCTCCCCCTCATTCAACGCTCGGAGTTGATGCCGCAAATCGGTTCCGTACGAGAAAAATTAGATTGTGGGATGCACAACGCGTATTATTGCTTCATCGGATTCGTTCTAGGCCAGAAACATATGCGAAACTTATCATGGTGTGTCTAACGATGACATTCCTACTGCTACCCTCTTATATGCCTCCCCTCCTCTGTAATTCCATGCTTTGCAGGTCCGTCAAAAGGTAATATGTAGTCTTGGATCGTCCGCTCGGCACGGTACTGAAGATCTCCGTCATCATTGTATTCTAATCTTTCAACAAGCCAACATCAGAAATGGACCCCTCCACTGCTCCAGCACCAGGAGCCGCATCGCCAATCCCGTTGGCAAGCAAAGCCAGCATAACACCCCGAGAATTTCTTATTTCGGGCATCATTATGCTGTCTATCACAGCCCTGGTCGTCATCGTGCGCTTAATAGCCGACTGGCACAGGGGCTGGAAGAATCTGGGACCAGCCAGTGAGTCTACCGGGCTTCAAGTCCAGAGCCAAATGCATCGGGATACCAAACTAACTCAAGATGTCGCTCTTCAGCCATTTCTGTCCTTTCAGTTCTCTTGTTAGCGGCCTTTGTGGGCCTGAGTTACGAAATGAATGAGAATCTGTTTACTGATCCGACGACCCCGTTGAAGAAGATTCTACTAGTACGTTGGATTCTTTGGATGTATCTCCCATGACGAAAACATGCGGAGGAAAAGAAATAACGACTAACGTGCTGACTAGTTTACCCAAATCACCAACTGGGTGGCTGCGCTGGCCATGTGGTGTTCTAAGGCTCCTGTCCTGTTCCTGTTCATCGCGCTCTTCGGTATCAAGCTGTGGCTGCGCATCGTGTCCTACGCCACACTGGTTGTGCTGGGCCTCGCAGTCATCATCGCCGCAGCCGTCACGTCGGGCACTTGCGACCCGCGTGGTGCCATCATGTCGCCCGGCTTCCTCCTCCACTGCTCCAACATTGCCTCGGAGGTGGGTGTCGGCCTGGGCGTCATCTCTGTCATTGTTGATGCCATCATCATGGTCATTCCAATGCCCGTCGTTGCCAAGCTCAAGTTACCAACCCACAAAAAAGTCGGCCTTATCATCATGTTTATGTCTGGTATTTTGTAAGTATAGATCTGCCAATGCTTAGGAATCTTATTCTGATAGGAGGCGAAAATAGCGCTGTTATTGCCAGTACCATCTCAGTTTATTACAAGTGGCAATCCAAAAATGGCTCGACTACCAGCGTCACAGCTACCATGGTTTGCACGTAAGTCACAGCCAGCTAGAGTTGGTCTTGGAAGTCCATATGCTAACCAATTTGATGACAGAATGGTTGAAAGTTGCATCGCTACCATTGTCGGCTGCATGCCAAACTGCTACAAGTTCTGGTCACAGTACATCCCGGAGAGTAGCCTGTATCTCCGTCTTGCTTCGGCCTTCTCGTCGCAATCCCGGTTCAGCCAAAAGAAACACTCGAACCCGAGTATGTCCGGGAAACTCTCGGAGAACATACCCAGATCCAGCAAAACCAGCAGCACCGAGCACATCAACGGCTGGGAGAATCAGATACCAAAACATGCACCCTATGAACACATCATGGATGAGAATACTGCTACTGGCATACCGCTTGCACCGGTTAAGAAGAAGGCGGATCAGTATGTCTAGTACGTAGGATATCTACTAAGAAGAGAGGAAGGAAAAATTGGAACGGTGTGCCAAAGAGTCCAGTTTATTTCTTGGCTTGGGATGATTTGACAGTCCGGGATAGATAGTGGCTCCTGTTGATATGTAGAGAAATCTCCGGCCTTTTGTAATTATGTATTGTAGCTGCTTAATATCTATTTTTGTCGTATTAAAGTTGAGGTAGAAAATGAACAAGCTCTTGCTCTCCATTTCAGTTACAAACATGAGTCTGTGATTGTTAGGCCATCAACTCCGATAACAGCCAACTCATCTGTCGTTACCATTACTGCTGCACACGATTCTGAGAAAAATAGCTTATCAATCTATTGACCATCCTTCTATTCCTCTTGGAGAAGTTAAAAAAAAAAAGTCTTATCAATCAATCTACCTTCCTCCCTGGGATTCATTGATGAAGCTACACCATGTGTTGCTGTTCTAGTGTTTGGTTACACGACCATTTAATAAATTTGGAAGGACTCTCCTCTGCAGGAGTTTCCCAAAGGTCTACCCACCATGTATTTTTAACAGTCCCCCCATCCCATTGCCAATATCTCTAAGCGACATGGACGATATCACTGAGCAGAGCTAGGGCATTGCAAATACCACCCTAGGGTCGCAATCTACCACGACACCTCCCTACTAGCGAGTGGAACTTGGTCATATTTTGCCCTGTGGATCTAATCAATATTCCTCAACCAGCCCCTCACCAAGGACAATAGGCACGATGGCTGTGGGTGACTGTGCTTAATATACTCGTAAGAAGTGGGAATCCTAGTGTAACAGTATAGGAAATCCTAGTGTAACCTGGGGGTGAAGTCCAGAGTGGAACACCAGCGCCGCTAACCAGAAGAATAATGCCCCCAAATATGCACGGACGGCTCCAAAACGTGGAGATCTGGCTTGATTCCATTGACGGATCTCGTCTCTTATCCCTTTGGAGCTACGGAGGTAATATATACTATGTAATAGCCCCATAACACCCCTGTCAGTAGTTTCTACATTTTGATACCGATGTACGGAGTACTAGCAAACTAACTTACATTAAAACACAATATTAAATGCTTAGTATTGGTTTTAAGGTACGCCAAAATGGATTGCGAAGAACTAGTCATGGTTAATGAATTTGATAGCTAACTTCTTATATAGAACGAACGCTCTCACCGTGAGCAATCTATAGATAATACATACTAGCCTAATATTACCTCTAAGGCTTTGTAAGGTTACCTCCGCGGCTTCAAAGGAATACACATGAAATGACATGCAAGACATGGTGTTACGAAGATTTTTACGTCTTGCTTATATATCGATGTTACTTAGATAGACTTAGGCCTTCTTAATCAGGTTAGCCGAACTATCACCCCTTTGTTTAGATAGTTTCAACTCGCGCCCTACCTAGTATATGTATTTTGAGAGGGATTTGGATTATATCTAGGAGTGGGATGGTGAAGAGTTGTGATATCTTTCTGAAATAATACACATGGCAACACTTTGGCAATGGCTGTGCGAAAGGATCTAGGCTGATTCTAGTTTACATATCCGTTTGTGTTTAGACGATGGCCGTGCAGACCCGGAATTTCGTCAATGAGGCAGCTATTACCCACTCAATTGCCCGTGTCGTTTCATAGGATTGCTGCGGTGCAGGCTGGTAGGCTTATTTTGCATCTACAAAGCGTGTTGCTCTGACCCTCGACAGTGCGCGGTAAGGCGACATGCGTACGGCTAGAGGTATTCTACAAAACTTCCCTTGCTGGCTGCTCACACCTGCATTCTACATAGCCGAGCCTCAATGACCTGATTAGATATGAGCAAAACAGGCTCAGCGTGGTCCTCTTACTTCCATATGCTATAAAGATACTTCTGGCTCAAACTGGTACAGACCTTGTCTCTCCAAATACTAAAATTCAAAAAATCCAAAGCTTTGAGCAATCTACAAACATGGCATAAGTTCAATCTCCAGTTTGCCTCATTGGTTTCAATACACCGGCATTGCGCTTGGACATAGATATGGATACGCTCATATTGAGGGATGATTTAGTACGCTTAACTGTAGAATGAAATCAAAGAGCATGATCTAAAAAATACAGACATGGCGAATTTAGTAACAAATATCCACCCCATAGAGACAAGAATCACTGTGCTACCGTCGCAAGTGGCGTAAATACTACTTTGGTCTTGTGGGTCGGGATCATGGTCGTGCGCCATGTCATGAAGCGCGAGGACGTACCCTCGACCAACTTGCAGTCGTAATTCATGATGATTTGGCCGAGGATGACTTTCATCACAGCGGCTGCATAGAAGCGGCCGGGACTGTGCCACACGGTATCAGCAATGAATTAGTCCTAGTTCCGACAATAGTAGTGAGAAGAGGTATCAAAGATGCATGTACATACCACTTCATGCGGCCAGTGCCCCAGATCAGCCAAGTGTCGTCCACATCGGTAAGCTTAGCCGGTTTATCCTGTGTCACAGAGCCTCTTGATGCGTCTCTTGCGTCTGTACCACAAATTTTGTCCAAGGTGGTCTGATCGACAAAGCGAAAGCCGTGAAACTGGAGTGGTTCAGGGTAGTGCTCGGCGCTCTGCATGATGGCACGGACTGGCGTGCAGGCCCACTCTCCCACGTTGACTGTGGTGCCATCTGAAAAGGTGAACGGCTGTAGTGCGGCGCGGCGCGTGCTCTCTTTAGAAGAGAAATAATCATGGTTAGAAACAGTCTTTCAATTCCGAGGTGAACATGGAGTTGCGATGGGGGAAAATGGGGAGGTGTTTGGTTGGCTTACGGGACTCAATCGGACTGAGACGTGCAGACTCTTTGATGAAGCTGTCCAACAAAGGCAGGCCAGTCGCCTTGTGCTCAAAATTGGCGTACCCGTCATTCAATTCCTGGCGCAACGGCTCAAGGTACTCCGGGTGCATGCAGAGGTCGTGGATGGCAAACGTTATAGTCTACCCCGTGTATGTTAGCCACTCTATGGACGCGAAAAAACGCAAGATGCAAGGCTCATTACTTACAGTAGAGACGGCGTGGACGGAACCAAACCAAATGGCAATGATTTCGTGGATCACACGCTCAGCAGACCACTTCTTCTGTCGGGGAGAGGTGTCTAAGATCCACTGGATGCAGTCGTCCTTTGGTTGTATTAGCATATTGGACGGACAAGGCTGGTGAATGCGTTACAAACATGTGTGGGAACCTGATGGCCTAAAAGCCTTTGATCCCTCTCGAGGCACCTCTCCTGGGCGACGGGAAGCAACGTCTTGAAGATTGCCTCGTGAGCTCGGAGGCGTCTAGCCATGTACTTGCCAATATACCT
This sequence comes from Trichoderma oligosporum, assembly GCA_015266385.1. Lineage (NCBI taxonomy): Eukaryota > Fungi > Ascomycota > Sordariomycetes > Hypocreales > Hypocreaceae > Trichoderma > Trichoderma oligosporum. The sequence continues at coordinate 13,099 of JACBYL010000155.1, read as the reverse complement.
GATGGGGCCAAACCTTCTCAGCTTGCAGAATGATGAAGCTTCAACCTCCCCAATGTCATGGAAGAAACTTACGGTGCCAGTAAACTGGGGGCCAGGCGTACAATCTCAGCACACAACAAAGTCTGCTCGATGTGATCCAGAGCAGAGGCCATGAAAGCTTCATTCTTGGCTATGATATCAAGTTAGCACGAGACTGCCTTCGAATTACGACTGCACAGAGTCTTCCTAGGAAGAGATACGCTTACCCAAGTCCTTGCCGAAGAATGAAACCGCATTGGTGAGTACAACCAGCCTCAAGACTAGAGGATATACTGGGATCTCTCTTGCACCTGGACATGTGTCAGCTCCATTTGTTCTGAGTGAGGAATGAAGGGTTATATTGACCATTCACGGCCGATTGCTCAGAATATAGCTCAGCGAAACGAACTTTGATGATGGTGGTCAAGTCCGGGAGCAGCCGAGGGAGGTTGCTCGTCAACATTGTGCGGAGTGCCTTGATGAATCCCACTCCCTCAGTCCCGCGATGGTCAAACCAGTTAAAGCCGTTCATGGTATATTGGGGTTGCAGCATCTACCACGACCTTGTCAGCCATTTTCTTTTTCTTTGAGTGAAGGTGAGAGCATCAAGTCTATGACCATACTTGCTTGGTGGCTGCTTCCATTGAAAGAATGCTATCGGGAGCCTGGTCAAGTTCATGGATGTGTTTTGATGAAGATACATAGACATAGCGGTTGTCTGGGGCAAAAACCTCAAAGGGTTTACCCGTGGCCTAGCAATGGAATTAGTTGCGTTGATTTGCAAGGACAGAATGGGCAGACCTTATCGAATTCTGCCTGGACAATATCGATTCCCTTGAAGAGATATGCCCAGGAGCGATATCGTTTGGAGATATAAGAGAAAGCCTGCTGAGGAATCTGTGAAAATAGGAGCCATCAGCATGTCTGTGCAACAAAGTGCGTATACGATGTGAGCCTCAGAATGCAGAATAAAAGCACCTTGATGAAAGCAGCGGAGCATATGACGATGATGGTGACAGCAGAGATGAGAAGAGCCATCCTCTTAGTTTCATCTTCAGATAATACCGGTGTAAGCGTAAAGAAACGGCTCTCCGTGGTGACATTCATGGCGGGCATGTGTCTTTGTTACGATTGTATTAACTTGTTGACTCCCTATAGAGTCCACGGGGATATCCTAGCTTCATATGTAGCAACAACTTGGTCGAGCGTGGGAAGATAAGCTCGTGCATGTTCCGTTATCCTTCCTCTAGTCGATCAGACTACTCGCCGAGATGGGACGGGCTTTGGCCCATTGTAGCTCTACCGAAGCCTTAAAAACTCCATTTTGGGATTCATTCCGGACTGGTGGCTCTAGAACGATGATTGGGGGCAGGGATACGTACGGCCGTAATGCGCATGCAATCAGGGGGGTTTAGTCTCCAGTCTCGAGTGCCTTGAGCCAAAGGATTCACACGAGTCAGTGCGTCCCCTTGTCTTCCCCAATCTACATGTATGTAAACTTCAACACCAACGCGGTTGGGGGGGTGGAGCATGCCTCTGCCAGTCTCTTCCATCACTCAGCCCATTCATATCGTCCTACTCCGTTGGATTTCCGTTGAATTTTAAGGGTCGACTACGCCTCTGCCATCACCTTTGAGCTACGCCTGGACCTATTGATAAACAGAGGTGTACAGAATCATCGCCAGACAGCCTTACTTCACACAAGACTTTACAATGTCGGTCTTGTTTTTTGCTGCCGTTCCCTTTGCTCTTGTCTGCTATGTGGTTTTATCTAGCCTTTGGGGGGGAGATGAAAATGACAAGCCGCGGATCATGAAAATCCTGCCCACCGTAGGTGTTCGGAAGGAATTGAGGGCCTCAGTCTTCGCTGGTTTACGATCAATCTTGGAGACGTCCAATTGGGTATTTGAAGGTTACAATAAAGTTGGGAATTGCCATTCTACCCTTCGCGAAGAGCTACGTATACTGATCATGGTCATCACCGACAGTACTCCAAGTGCAACAAGCCGTTTGTCGTCCCTAGCCTGGACCGCGGCCCCATGGTTGTGATCCCGCGGCAGTTGCTGAAGCTGTATGGCCAACCTGAGAGCGTGCTTGACATGCGAGTTACGGCGGAATCGACGATCCAGTTCAAGTACACCTGTCCGGACAAGCAGGTCCGTGAGACGCGCCTCGAGATTGGTGTCATTCGCAAGCAGCTCACCCGCAATCTCCATAAACTCACGCCGCGTGTCGGCGATGAGCTCGAGGTGGGCTTCCGTCGCACATGGGGTCTGGGAACCGAGTGGAAGCAGGTTAGGGTATGGTATACGGCGCGAAAAATCATCATGGGCGCCGCAAATGCGGCCTTCTCGGGCGATATGCTCTGTAAGCATCTCTTCAGCACACCCAACTCATCTCTCCCTCAGTATGGCTGAAATCAAATGACTTACAAATGCTGCCAGGTCGCGATACCGTCTTCTTGGATCGCGTGGAGAGCCACACTATGACTGTATTCACTGGCGCATTCATCATCAGTTGTCTGCCAACGTTTCTGCAACCTGTTGCTGGTTACGTGATCTCCAAGATTGTCGACTATCGTTGTGACCGGGCCATGGAGCGCTGCATGCCCTTCATCATGGAGAGGCTTGAGAAAACGGCAAAGCTAACGGCCGATCCCAGCTATGATTGGACCCCACCTGTAAGATGATTATAGTCATAGCAAATGAATAGACATGTGGGTGCTGACACATTGTGGCAGCAAGACGGCCTGCAATGGCTTATAGAAGAGTCCTACGCGAGCTCCCTACCAGATGAGCTTCTCCCGACGCGGGTGTGGCACCGGCTACTGATTATGAATAACGTCTCGCTGCTTACGACGAGCTACACGGTTCAAAATGCAATTCTCGATCTCTTTAGCTCAGATCCATCGCTTGGCTACGTTGATATTCTGCGCGACGAGGCTGCCAAAGCACTGGAGAGCACCGGCGGTGTGTGGACGGCTGAAAGCGTGGCTAAGCTGAGACTGCTCGACTCGGCCATTCGAGAGTCGATGAGATACTCACCCATGGGGCCATTGATGCTTGCACGCACGGTAAGGACTACGATCCAAGAAAAACCCATCCAGGTGAAGTAGTATTGCTGACAACGCGTCTAGGTTGTGCATCCAGACGGCATCGACCTCGAGGGCTGCGGCATCAGGGCAGACCAAAAGACAGTGCTAACCGTGCCCATGGAAGCAATCCACTACGACGAGGATATTCATCCAGATGCGCGGCAGTATAACCCATTCCGATTTGCGCATCCTGAGGATGACGTTGCAGGCGCAGACGCAAAGCAGAAATGGATTGTCAGCCTGGATGACGGGTTCCTGTCGTTTGGTACAGGCAGGTGGGCGTGCCCCGGACGCTTCTTCGCGAGCATGGAGATGAAGATTTTCATGGCCAATGTGCTACTGAATTACGAGGTTGAGCACATCAAGCAGCGTCCGAAGCCATGGCATATTCTATGGATGAATCTCTTGCCCTTGTCTACTATCAGAGTGAGGCGGAGGCAGCAGAAGTCGTGAGGGTTAGGAGTCTATTAGCCCCTTCCACTAGCACTAGCTCAAACAGTAATAAATAGCACGATCGCACGGCAGATTAGATCTTTAGCTGTTGTTAAACTCTTGATCGACGCTAGGTCCTGGTGATCATACAAGCTACGCGACAAGGTTATGCCGGCACACCACATCATGTGACGCACTATCGCCTCTAGAAAATTTCGATTGCAATCAACCCCGGTTATTGTAATGCTTTACAGTGAATATTCCTGAATGGTAACATAAAGAATACGGGGATTTGTAAGATGATCAGAAACTATACCTCATCTACATGGCATCCTAATGACATAGTATACATACAATGAACTTATGACTCTATCTAGATCTAGACTAGGTTGACTATGAATTTCATTAATTTAAAATGTTTTTATTCACAGCGTCCAAAATCCTAGCGGCCTTATGTATATCAAGCTTTAGATACTAGTATACTCATGGGGGGAAATCGGGTTATCCCGCCATCTACGTTATAAAAACAATTATAGGCAAGCCCGTTATCGCTACTAATGTTGTCTATCATACACTCTAGGTAATTGTTTACTCTTATTAGGAGCTCGGACGACCACGGCAGGATTTAGGTCTTGTCTGCGGGGCTATAAACAGGTCCAATCTCCCGTAAATCCTAAGCAGAAGCTCGTTTCAAGCACCCTCAAAGTGAAGGAGCATATATTGATAGGCCATGCTGCAATGTTCAATGGACCTTTTGTTGGTGTGTCATAATGTTATGTACTATACTCGATATTGAGCGCATTTTCAAATGAAGGCTTGGCTACGGAAGCTCAGGTAGGGTTGTAGCGCAGGATGGGCGAAGAATATGCAATTGGCAGCTCGGCCCTTACTCTAGAAGCGTCGGTAGATGCCGGCTGAATAGCCTAGACTAGGTTGACTGAAGTTTTTATCTAATGATCTAAGATGTTTTCATGCACAACATTCAATATCCTAGTAGCCTTATAAATATTAAGCTTTCAATACTAATATATTCATATGGGGTTATCCCACCATCTGCGTTATATATAGATAATTACTCCGTATTGGCAAGGGGTTCTCCATTATAGCCAAGGTTGTCTGTCAGACGCGCTAGGCAGTTAGCTGCTGTTTAAACCGCCAGCCGCTCCTATTAGGAGCTCGGATGACCATGGTAGGATTGTCCACAGGGTTATGTACGGATCCAACCTCCCAGATACCCTGCAGAAGCACTTTTCAAGAGCGAAGGAGCACGTATCAGTGGGGCCATACGTTGGTGTGTCACAGTGTATGTACTGTACTCTATATTGAGCGCATTTTCAAACGTAGGATCGGCGAGGGAAGCACAGGCATGGTTGCAGCGCAGGACGGACGAAGAAGACGCAATTGGCAGCTAAGCCTTAACTCTAGAAGCGTCGGTGGGTGCCGGCTGAATAGCGAGTGAGCTGGTTGGTTGACCATGTTCTCTCAGTTGTATGCGACTTACAAATAGGAGTACCTAATTGTGCTCTTCAATAATAAAGAATACTGTAAACCTGGATTCATGGGTCCAAATGGGTCTCGACTCCCATCTCCACCAGCGGCTACTAAATCCTTATTATTTACCTTAATAGCTCTCTAGATGCTAGTAAATATTAGCTGCTTTTTGTCATCTGGTACTCCGTATATCCAGTAGACCCCCTCCCCCTTAACTAACAATCATTCTGTTATCATTGTTCGTTGTTGGTCTTGAGTTGCATTGCATTATATTACACCACATCACACAGCAGGACATTTTCAACGCAACACCGCCACATTGCAACACTGGCCACACGAGTCAGAAATAGAAAAAAACGTATAACAGCAGCGACCAACAAATCCTCTGCCTCCTGGATCCCGAAGTTCCTAGACTTCCTCCCGACTATCTCCCCCTTCCCCACAATGAGCCGTGATAAAGAATGCATCTCTTTCTCAGTGTCCTAAGTGATGCTATGTAATTTCCTGCCGCCGCCTTGTTTCATGTCTGATCAGCAGTGCGCTGTAGGGACGATTCAAGGTTTTTTACTCCTGCACCATAGCTTATTTGCGTATTTTAATTTCCACTTGTCCACCATTGACTTTTGCTTTTCTCTCTTCCCTTCTTGTTGACTCTATCGTCTTAGCCCTTCCGCTACTCCACACACATCCCATGTCTGACGTGGCCGAGAAAACGGCAACTGGCCCCCAACAGGTCTTGGTTCAGGAGGACAATGTACCGCAGCCGCTCAAAGAGAAGCGTGGAGTACGCTTCTGGGGCATCTTTGCCTGCCTCTGTATCCTAGCCTTCATCTCAGCCCTCGATGTCGCCATCATCACTACGGCGCTGCCCACCGTCGTCGCCGATATTTCAGGCGCCACCGATTATGTCTGGATTGCAAACTCTTTCGTAATCGCCTCGTGCGTCTTGCAGCCGCTCTTTGGCCAGCTCGCTGATATTCTAGGTCGCCGGACCCCCCTGCTGGCCTCTGTCATGCTGTTTGCCCTCGGCAGTGGTATCGCTGGCGGCGCCTCCAACGCCGGCATGCTGATCGCTGGTCGAACCGTACAGGGAACGGGAGCCGGCGGTATCAATGTCCTGATCGACATCGTATGCTGCGATCTGGTACCTATGCGCGAACGCGGCAAATATCTCAGCCTCATGTTCTCGTGGTCCGGAGTCGCGGCCGCCCTTGGACCTCCAGTTGGAGGAGCCATTGCCCAGGCAGGCTGGCGGTGGATCTTCTATCTCAATCTCCCCATTTGCGGCATTGTCATGGCGGCTCTCCTCATCTTCATGCGTGTCAAGCCCGGTAGTCAGCCATCCCATCAACAAGACGAATATCAGCCGACCGCCACCACCAGGTCGCACCGTCGCCTTGTCTTCTCCGGCCTGTCGAGGCTGGACTACCTTGGTACCCTCATCTTCATCCCGAGCATGATCTCGCTGCTGTGGGGTATTGTTATGGGAGGCTCCGAGGTTCCCTGGTCATCATGGCGCATTGTTGTCCCCCTCGTCCTAGGCTTCCTCGGCTGGATTGCCTTTCATCTGCAGCAGTCATTCCTCGCCAAAAATCCCAGCGTTCCACCGCGCTTATTCGCTAACAGAACCTCGGCCACCGCGTTTGTCCTGACTTTTACGTCTTCCATCATTCTACAGTCCGTCACCTATTTCTTCCCCATCTACCTTCAAGCTGTCAAGGGCACCACCGCCCTAAAGTCAGGTACTTATTTTCTACCTTTTGCTATCCCCTCGCTAGTTTTCGCCGCGATGGGTGGCACGCTGTTGAGCAAATTTGGTGCCTATAGGCCACTGCACGCCACAGCCTTTGCCATCATGGCTATTGCGATGGGTCTCTTCACCATGCTAGATGGCAATTCATCCAAAGCCGTTTGGGTTATTTTCCAGCTCATCGCTAGTGCAGGAGTTGGCCTAATCATGCCTATTCTTTTGCCTGCTATCATGGCGGCCCTGCCCGAGGGCGATGTTGCGGCTTCCAGTGCTGCCTACAGCTTCATCCGAACTTTTGGCTTCATCTGGGGCGTCACACTCTCCAGTATAGTCTTCAATGCTGTGTTTGATCAAAATTTGAATATGATCTCGGACTCATCCCTGCTTCCGCAGCTAGAGCACGGCGCAGCTTACTCATTTGCTAGCCAGATCCACATCTTGCGGGAGAATGGCACCCTTCCTCAGGAGGTTTTGGACCAGGTCGTGCAGGTGTTTTCCAAAAGTTTGCGTGCTATTTGGTACCTATGCATGGGAACTGCAATCTTTAGCTTCTTCGCTGTCGGTATTGAGAGAGGCTTAGAACTCAGAACTGAGCTGGATACCGAGTACGGTATTGATGACAACCGGGAGAGTAAGAGACTGCAACCAGAGCCGAGACTGGAATCGGAGCCGAGACCAGAAGACGAAAAGGTCGAAAGGAGGGATGTCGAGTCTACGCCGACTTCTTAATAGGGTGTAGTTAGACTGTGAATTAACCATGAACGAGTAGATGGGGCTACAAAGCTGATTACTAGAGTGGTTTTTTCCGGATTTATACAGCTACAAGCCGTCGTTATCGCATTGAGCTGTTAAGATATCCCGGAACAGCACCGGACTTATTGGGAAAACAAGCGGTTATGGACCTGCGTCTAATGAACAGACAGACAGACAGATATCATACAGCCCATGTATATGACTGGACTTGAACTGTTTCATGTAATTCTATTTGTAACTTTTTCTTTTTTTTGGAGGCTCTGAAGGCTGAACCCTACCAAGTCATTATGTCATTATGGACTCGATCATCACGACTATCTAGAACCTACATCGTATGAAATCCAATCCTATATACGAAAGTCTATATTTATCTTCTATAGAGCAACCCCAAATTTCACTATTCCCGAATCTTCAAATACTTAGTCTCAGGTCCAAAGCTTAAAGCCTCCAGGGACCGACTTCTGGAAGAAGCCACGAGGGTCATATTTCAAGCTAGTTTTTTGAAGGAATTTCTTGTTGGCTGCTCCATAAGAAGTAATTGGATCTTGGAAGTTCCACGCGTAGTTCATATACTCAAAAGGAAGAAGCGTGCCGCGAGTGGTTGCATCGCTTCTAATCTGGTCCAAGACGCCCTCGAGTGTATTGATAACAAGGTCGTCATCTGCACTGTCATTCCAGTAAGTCAGGAATAGCACCGACATAATTGGGCCGTTGGAAGAGTCCAGGCCCAGGACGTTGCCGCCTTGGAATTCGGTCTGCTCTAGCAGCGAGATAGGGTAGGGCTGAAGGGTGAGGGACGCGGTGATGTTGTTGACACCTTTGATAGGCTCGATGCCAGCGACGTACAGGTCGGAGGCTTGTTTGAGAGTGGCAGCATCGGCTTTGACGTGAAGATTCATATATGCAACCCTACGATGGTAAAAAGTTAGCATTGTGAAGATGTAGATGGTCTCGCAGTCGGGGCTTCACGTACCTCTGGGACGCTGCTGTTTGTGCCGCCTGTCCACCAGCAGCGGATAGAATAGTGAGGCTGCCCAGGGTGTTGAGAGGATCAATCTGCGGCTGGATGTTGGTGAAGGGTTGCAGCACGGGGGGGTTCTCAACCGGCTTCGTGTAATAGACCTGGTTCAGGCACAGGTTGCCACCGAGGCTGGCAAACTGTGCTGAGAACGCGATACTGATCATGAAGTGTGTGTCTAGGTCGGCGTTAGGCTTCTCGAGCTCTGCAACGAGAGAGTCAATTTGACCAGGGAAGCTCGGGGGGAAGTAGAATACACTTCCGCCCCAGAGCCCGCCCTGAGGGAAAGTCCGGAAGGTGAAGCTAGTCACGATGCCAAGGTTGTTGCCGCCGCCACGAAGAGCCTTGTACAAATCTGGGTTCTCAGTCGCACTGGCATTAACAATCTGGCCCGAGGCCAGGACCACCTCAAAGTTCAGCACATTGTCTGCGATGAAGCCCTGACGAGACGAGAAGAAGGATAAGCCACCTGAGAGGATATTAGTCACGGGGTTAAAGACTGAAGCATTAAAAATCCCCCAAAACCTGGGATACCTACCAGCCAGAGCGAGCCCTCCAATGCCATTAGCCGAAGCACGACCACCTGCCACGCCTAGACCGAGCGGCTGCAGCTTCTCGTAGACAGATCCCCACCTCGCACCAGCTCCAATAGTGACAGAATTTGCTTTAGTGTCCACCGAGATGGTTGAAAGGCTGCGCAGGTCAACGGTGATACCTGTCTGGATATTGTTGCAGACAGGGTCAGGCTGCTGGCCGCCACCACGAACGGCAATGTGAACAAGGCCGGCGGCGGCCAAGGGCGAGACGACTTTGACGAACCGCGAGACATCTGCAGCACAACTGGGCAAGAATATAGCGGCTGGATCAATGTCGCCATTGATCTCTGAGAGATACGAGCCGTTGAGCTCGTCGTACTTTGAGGTTCCCTGAACCACGATTTGGTGGGCGAGGAAGGCCTTTCCTAAGGAAGTGATGGCCTCAGTAGGATAAGAAATGACGTTAAGCAAAGAAGCCAGCGAGGCGCCCCATTGGATGCTAAAGATGAGCAGTGGCAGGGCATTTAGGAAAATCATCGTGACCACTTGGGGAATATGTCTAGTAATATAATAGTATGCAAGTGGGCCTCACAAAACAGAGACTGCAAAATTCCAAACTATGCTCCTGAACAAGTAAAAAGAAGTGAATATATCGACTTCTATGGCAATCCTAATATACTAATTTCTTTTTGTTCAATTTTTCTAGTACTTATATCGCTGTCCTGGTGCTTGAGGGACTTGAATGGCTACATGCAGGGGGACGTTTTCTGCGGTTCTTCTGCTACTGTTCTTTTGTTCGCTGCCACGTTGCAGCGTAGCAGTGAAGGAGCGGAAAAGCAAGGATGACCTAGGTTTCAGGTGGTACTGTACGGAGTACAAGTATTACATCCAGGATTTGGGCTGTATGTCAGAGTAGGCGGCGAGCCGAGAAATATTGGACTAACGAAACAGATGCATCTTGCGGCATGGTTGTCGATCCTATCAAGTCATCATGCCTACCGTTCCAGGCTAGTATATAGAGACATCGGCAAGCCCGCGCTCAGATGAGAATGACACTGAGAAGAGATGGGGCGACGATGATGTACACTGAGTCCTCTAGCAGGGTTCCTATTGCATTAAGGTTTCTTCTGCTCTAAGATGGCAGCGCAAGGTTGCTAACGCTAGACCATTCGAGATTCTATTGCACCCTACTAGTGTCTTGGCAAAAGGATGAACCAATGTCTTGGCAAAAGGATGAACCAAATTAATTTATCGAGAGCTTGAATATCTATATTAATATGACTCGCTTGAGCAAATAACAAGCCGTATAGATATTGTAGACATTCATTATATATTGTACTCGTTATACCACACCTGTAGCTTAGCGAATGCATATATGGTCATGTAGCAGCTTCCTTGACATTGCATGAACTACTCTCCCCTATACTCTAGATAGACTTTACCCATTATTGTATGCCTAGTCATTTTCACTCATGTGACTATGTCTATTAGGAGGGTTATCGGGTATGAAGGCCTGATAGGTCGAAGTTAACGGTACTCATGTTGTCGAGTTTGATATCTTCCCAATTTTAGGATTCACTAAGGAATATTTTTGGTTCATATTACCTCTGGTTTAGCCTGTAATATATTAGTAATTGCCGCCTCTTTAAAACTCTTGGCCTTTTTAATAAGCTAAAGTTAGGATAAATATACACTTAGCCACACACGCCCTAAAATCAGCAATATTACCCAGGGTTGGGTCCCCAGTCGCTTTTGAATCTTTTTCCACGTCCTTTTCCTGGCGAAGCGATAAGATACGGACATGATTGCAAAGAAATGAGAACGTCAGCGAGCGATACTTAGCTCTATTTATGCTACTTCCCAGAATGAAGAGCGCATATGTACATCTATACCACGACTTAGTCATTTAAAATATAAGCAATCCGAGATCTCTGACTGCTCCTTAACGTTTCTGTGCCCTTTTAATTTTATTTGATGGCTACTTCCAATGTGCTAAATACCCCAGAAGTTACACATATATTTGTTTATAATGATCTGGAATTAGATAGCATCTACATTTAGTTTACTATGTTTAAGCCAACATCATGGCTGATTTCATCCATATTTGAGAAGGACCCATCTTCTTTCGTCAATAGGAACTGATAACCTTGGAAACCAAAATATGGGCATGAAATAATACAACAAGTTTGAAAAATATTCTTTCAACGACATATAATCCCTTTTAAGAGACCTTTATACCCTTGTAGTCAAGAAACAGAATCATAAATTCCCCCGCGACTATGTCCCGACCTCCTAAGGCGAAATACATGAAGTCCCAGCCCTGGAGTACGAATGAGTGCATTACCCGATCAATGAGAGTCCCAAACGACAAACCACGATAGCCGCTTCGAGTGACACGAAGAAGCGAAAGCGTAGCATTGAATCAAATACAGCTCGCACCCACAATAGATGAAAAAAAGAGTGCAGAACCCATTTCAGAATCTTTAAGATAGTACACACTTTTCCCGAGTGATATAATATTCGCTAGTTATCTACTGGGACTCTCTGTAGTCTCCCATCTATGATACCTTTTTACTCCTTTGTTCTTCCCCATTCATTGGCAAATTATGTATTTATTTGTCAAAAGCATCCGTGAACTATGGATATAAGTATCAAGACTACTAATCTACTCATTCGCTGAATCCAGACCTGCGCCGAACACGGACATGGACATTTATATACACCAGCAATCCTTTGTTATCTGTGGGAATGGCCATCAGAATCCGCAAGAACTTTGCCTAAATGAAAGTGTGTTGTCACACCTATGGTATATTGACTTCTCAGCTCTAGGGAGAGTCACCGTATCCTGTGGCCTTTGCCGTCTTCTTCGCGCCCTTAAGTCGGAATCCATGCCAGCACGTGGTGATAGCACCCGCACGTATGGACAGACAAGAATAACTTCAGCTTATTGTCTCAGCAGGCGATTCCTCCGCGGCATCTTCTGCACTGAATTTACAAGCCTCCAGCCATTGCGTGGCGTCGGACTAATACTTATTAATCGTGCCACGCCCCGCTTTTCAAGGCTCGTAAATCCTCGCCGGCAAAGCTGGTGCTTATCACCCACTCGCATATATTACCTATTTAAGATTTAAGCCATTTTTAATAGCTTCAATTTAATCTCTTTATGCTATATAAAGGCTGCCTTTTTCATTACTTATTTCTAAATAGCTTAGTCAACTTTCTTTCCTTTAATTATATATTATTTTTATAGCTTTTGAAAAAAAATTATTATATTATATATTATAGGCTAGGCTATAAGCCTAGCCTATCTACAGTTGATTGGAAGGCTCTATATAGCTGATTGAATAGATCTTATATTATTATTCAATTCGTATCCTTTTGTACCCTTATGGCGCAATTAGCTAGCAGCAATGCAAGAGGCCATAGCGCAGCTATCGCTTTAGCCCTTCTAGAGCTAAGTCCTTTATATTATATATCTTTTTCTTAATTACTTTAATTAATCTTTAAGCTTTAATAATTATTAAGATTAAGAATAGAATAAATATAGAAGCAATATAGCTTTATTAAAGAGAAATATATAATAGCTAGCTTACTAAAACTAAAATAAAGAGACTTAATATATATATATATATATATATATAAAACTTCTAATAAAATTTTAATAAAGTAAAAAGAAATTAAAGATTAATAATATTATATCTTTATAAATTATTTAACTTTATTATAATAGTAAAGAATTAATAATTAATATAATTATTAAGACTAGAAAATAGAATAACTATAGAAAAAGATAAAGCTCTACTTAAGAAAGATATATAATAGTAAGTCTATTAAGATTAAAGAAAAAAGATATAATATATATATATTAAAGATTTAGAAAATCTTAGAAAATCTAATATATTTTTATAAAATCTATAATAAGATTTAAATAAAATAAAAGAAAAAGTAAAGATTAATAATATTATACTTTATATAAAAAAATATAGTTTTATTATAATATATAAATA
>JACBYL010000154.1:0-56231 GCA_015266385.1 Trichoderma oligosporum | reverse complement strand
GGATTCGATGTCGCTGTAATATGAAGTAACCTGGAGAGGCTTGGCCTCGAATTGATGGAGTACGCTGTATGGAGTACGGAGTACAAGGAGCTGTTACAAGATTATTATACTTATTCAGGTACATAATACATGTGAGCACGACGGTGTCAGGGGGGGGGGATTGGACTTAATGCCCCATATAATATTGCTTATAGTAATTGGCTGGTAAGTGGATAATTAAAAATCAAAATAGGGACTATAGACAATATAATCTCTATTAGCAGAGCAATTAGTGGTCAATATCTATAAATCATAGAATATATAATTATATTAGAGATAGAGTAGAGATACGCAGCCTCTGTAGCTATCATAGACACCCTTCTTTTCCTGCCCGTTTTACAGCACTTAAGTGAAGTACTACGAAGAGAATGCTGTCGAGAGAATGACAATACCATTCCAAGCACAATCTTCTATACTGATTTTCCAAACAGCTTCTTAAATAATATCTTCAGAAAAGGAGCTCCATGAAATACCTTCAAAGATCGGACCAAGAAAAGGAAAACCTTCAGAATCCGACATAACGACGCCAACCGAGAATCATGATGTCTGTCCACCAGCAGTATAAGCATCGAAACCTTTTATTATTTGAATTGGCGCTCTTGTGGATAAGATTGATGATTCTTTGTTTAATGTAGAGGCCATTTTTATCTTAAGTGGGTAATGATGCAAAGATGAACGGCTAAAACCCGCTTACACTTGGATGGAACATTAATTCCTAGGCAGCCAACATTTTGCGATGGGAACAGATGATAGGGCCCATATCTCTTAACAATCGAGCTTCATTGTAGTTAAATTGGAGATTCGACTTTGGGGTCCAAATTGTAAGCATACTGACACATAATAAGTTTATGTGGGAAAAAAGACACTGTCTACTATATCTCCCTCTCCATATCTATTACCTACCTGGTATGCATTTCTTTGCATGCTTTACGTACATATATATAGTATATAGGTACTGTATATACTAATACAGTGTACAGCTCCGACTTGTTAAAACCATTTTGAACTTGACATCATTTCTACCATAATGTCAAGCCTCTTAACCAAATCTACAAGATCAAAGAACATTGTTAGTCATTGGAATAAGTTAGCCCTGGTTCAAATATGCAATAAAATTAACTAAGAGCGGATCAGATAACTTCAATGTGTTTGACAAGGAGCCACACTTTCGATATGTAGGGCGAGATCGACAGGGCAGCCCTGTCCCAGACAGAATACTTGTCCCTTCCAACCCTACCTCAGGACCTCAGGCACTACCTGGTGGGTAGCTTTCTTCGATTTTACATAGAAACCGCTAACGGATACAATTATCTTAAAGTGACAAAGACACACTTTCGATATGTAGGGCGAGATCGACAGGGCAGCCCTGTCCCAGACAGAATACTTGTCCCTTCCAACCCTACCTCAGGACCTCAGGCACTACCTGGTGGGTAGCTTTCTTCGATTTTACATAGAAACCGCTAACGGATACAATTATCTTAAAGTGACAAAGAAGTCATATAATGGTTGATCGGCTCCAAGCAGTAGACATATGGTTCGTGCGTCGATTGTCAACCTACCACAACACCAACCCTTCTGGGTTCCAAGCGCCGCCCGTCAAACTGACTGTTTGAAACAATTTCGTCTTCAGTATGAAAGGAACTTTGTCGGTATCTTGGCATCACATGCCAAGGCTACTTTTTTTCATCGAGCAACATATCCAATTCATGCAGAGCTTCTGCCGAGCCGAGCCGAGCCTCCCAGACATCCCAAGATCTATGATGTCTACTCAAACGCTTTCCAAAACGACCAGCTGGGGCGGAATATGCTTGATATCCTCTTTTCTGGAGTAATTAAGGATGACTTCCAAAAAAAAAAAATGCATATGCTACCGGCACGCTGACATACTGGCACCTTCACGTTGATGGAGATATTAGAGAGACCATTGGCACTCACCGATTCGTACTTGACAGAGAGGGTAGAAGTGGAGTGGAAGAGTCATAGAATACGTTGGCCCATTGGTGAACAGCGCGAGGGGAAGTGAGAGAAAGGCCCTTTGGCGGGGGACGCTATATATCTGCACATTGGTCCACATGAGATGCATCTCTCTTTTGTTAGATTGCCATGCTATAGGCATTGACCTGAAGCATCAAGGCCGGGGCTTTACTGGTGTAGTGGGATCTCGACCTAGGCGAACGAGTAGCTGTACGCTTGTTTACCTCAGATCGTCTCCCTCGACGGCTGGACTGTACAAAAAGATGTCATTTGAGCTACTGTGTCAGAAGATTGTAAAAAAAGGGCCAAAGTTTTAGGGACAGAGGAAGATACTGAGATTCCTCTCATGGTCCGAATGCCATCTTCTTGCAAGCGAGCTTGAGTTTTGTAGAGTGGAAAGGTCAATGGTTATCCTATGTTTGAAACGAATTTAGTGAGGGATTGCGCTTAAGCAGACATAAGATGGATTGATATTCTTGATATCGTATGAGTCATTTCTCGGGAATAATAGTTGCTGCTTTGAAATATATCTTTGCTCCCTAGTGTAATGGCCAATCTATGGAACCAAGAATATGGTGTACATGTAAATAAACTTACGAGTACGAAGTTTTACGGCGATGAAGTAATGAACCAAGTTACGAGTACGAAGCTGTACACGCATGATGTAAAGAGCACAAGTGATTATCAGATCATCAGATAATTCTGTTAGGCCCACTTGAATCCAAATATTCCTTGAAAGGGGCGCTAGCAGCGGCAGAGCTGCGAAGTTGCATCAAACGATCCCTCCCCTCATCCGGAGTTTTTGTTTCCAGTCCCTAGAAGTTTGGCCGATCTGTTATATATGATGCTTTTCATCAATTCCAGCGAAGTCCGATTCGGTCTCCGGACGGGATCGGCCGGAATATCTCCGTCGAGATGCGAGACTTCGGCTTTTTCACCTCTTTCGTTAGACTCGGGGTTTTAATGAGAAGTATTGTAATGCTGGGAAATCCTCACTAATTTCTCTTGACCTCTGGAAATAGCACACTGTCAGTTTCACATTCTCAGAGCTTAAAAAAAAATATGCTTGAAAAAATGAGGCTATATGCCAAGATTGTGGTTTATACCCTCTTCATCATCTGGACAGAGCTGCGACTCGCTGCCCGGGCCTCGATAGTACGGCAACAAGCGTTTTGGTTCGGATCCTCTAAGACAGCGAAAAGAGACCGCAACATCGTCATTGTTGGCGCATCCTTTGCAGGTTACCGCGTGGCTCGAATTATCGCCAAGAATCTATCGCCTCGTAGCCCTTATCAGGTCGTGGTGATTGAGCCGAACAGTCATTTCCATTTTACATGGGTGTTACCGAGATTCTGCGTCATCAAGGGCCATGAACACAAGGCTTTCATTCCCTATGGCGGTTATGTGACCAACGTTCCTGAGGGAGCTCTGCACTGGGTAAAGGACAGAGTTGTCAGCATTGACCAGAAGACTGTGAAACTGCAGGACAGCGGTGAGACGATACCATACGAGTTTCTTGTCATTGCCGCAGGATCGGGAGTAAAAGAAGGCCTCCCTTCGCGTGTCAGTGCCACGGATAAGCTAGAAGGAATGAAGCTTCTCCAGGGCATGCAAAAGGGAATTGAAGCCGCCAAAACGGTTGTCATTGTTGGAGGAGGCGCCGTTGGAGTGGAAGTTGCTGCAGATGCCAAAGCCGCCTATCCAGATAAGAATATCATCTTGGTTCACTCAAGAGATGCAGTGATGCATCGCTTCGGCAAGGGCCTCCAAGAAGCCGCACGTGAGGGTCTTGAAAGGCTAGGCGTTGAACTTATTCTTGAAGAACGCGTTGTTGACGAAGATGCAACCGCGGGGACAGTCACTCTCAAGTCTGGCCGAAAGATTACCTGCGATCTCTTTGTAAGTTTTATAATTTTTTTTTAAAAAAAATCAAAAAAAAAAATCGTCCCATATTAATGAGGAGTCTTAGATGAACTGCACCGGACAAAGACCAATGTCTGACGTGATTACCAACCTCTCTCCAAATTCCATCTCGTCCACAGGCCACATTAAAGTCAAACCTACTCTTCAAATAGCTGATGAGGCTCTACCGAAAGTATACACATGCGGTGATATTGCTGAGACCAACAATCCGAATCCCAACTCTCGATCCGCGATGCGCCAAGCAACTATTGTGGCCGACAATATTCTTCTCGCTGTTGAGGATAAATTACCTCGACATATTTTCAAGAACCACTGGGCAGATGGTTTTACTAAATTGACTTTGGGCTTGGTATATACACTCTCCATCCATGACAGCCCCCTTTTTTATATAAAAAGGAAATTTTGCTAACGGAAGCCATGTAGGATCGATCGGTTACACACATTGCGGATGACAATTCTGAGTTGTTATTTCAAGGAAAGGGGGCAGACGAATCTGATGTGTGCTGGTCACTCATGGGAGAGAAGCCATTCGAAGACAAGTACATGGACGCTCACGAGGCCACGATTAAAGCAGACACCAAAGAAGTCGAGGGAGTTTGATATGTTGATTTAAGCTATCACGAAGCCTTATTCTTTATTAATGGCAAACTACTTCATTAATACTATTTAAAGACATCAGCCCACGAGAGCATGAGGCGATCTTACACACACTTGGAATTTATATAGTATAATTCTTCGTTACTACTTAATGTCAGGAGCAGCAGCGAAATCATATATGTGCTCGCGAAAGCAACGCTTCGCTTATCTACCCTTCTAGTGGAATGTAGCAACCCAAACATCCATGGTCCAAGTCCTTTTAACATCCAAAGTCTCCAGAAGCCCAAGGACCCCATCTCGAGCTGATCGCAAAAGCGTCTTGATTTTTGGATCCTCTATGTGCTGATCAATCTCTTTCAAAAACTTCGGGCTTTTGACAGTCCCCGTCTCCCATGATCCATCCAAGAGTGCCTCCTCAGGCACCACAATGGTCTCTCCATAAAGTGTCCAGCCATTCTCAGTGGCAGCGTCAGTAATGGCGCCAGGGCTGGAGAGGCATCGAATGTTGGCCTGAGTGGCCTTGTTATGTGCTTCGAGAGTAGCTCGAGCCACTGCTGCGAGGACATGTGGCACAGCGTTCTTCTCTGTGGCCTTTAGGGCATATTCAGCGACGAGAAGAGTCTTGGCTCGTCCTTTCAAGGCACCCAGCATTTTCGTGAGCACATCAGGCGAGTCAAAGTACCAGATGCAGTGGGCGAATACAACATAGTCCCACGACTTGTCAGCATTCTTCGCTAAGAATTCCACCGGGTCGGCGAAGTGCCACGAAATGCGGCTACCCACCCCGCTGCTAGATAGATGGGTCTGCGCTTGAGCAAGTGTCCAAGGAGATCCATAATCCGGCCTGCCAGGATCTACGGCATCAACATGACCGGCGGGGCCAACGGCTTCGGCTAGGACGGCGGTGGTTGTACCCTGGCCGCAGCCGATTTCAAGGACGCGGCTGCCCGGAGCAAGACGCCAGATGTTGACCAGTTTAATGCGATGTTCGGCCTGACCAATCTCCATGTCTAAATAGGGATTAGGCACTTTGGTTATGCCTAGATGATCTGGTGGACCAATGTGGTAGTTGGCAATGGTCGCAGCAGCCGTTGCCGGCATGGGCTCAAAAGAGGCAGAAGAAGAAGAAGAAGACATTGTTGTGTAGCTTGTCGACTATTTCGATGTTGATCATTCTGTTGAACGAACTGAAACCATCGTCTCCTTTTATCAGGTCTCAACATTTCATCCAGCCTCTTTTCCCATAACTCTTTTTCTGGTTAACTTCTGGGCTTTCTAACAACGGTCAGCCTTTCGAATCTCACTAACGGCAATTCAATGTGAGTCATGGCAACTATTTCCGCACACCAAGGTCAGATTGATCACCAAAAATACCCCGCGCGCTATCTTCAAATCGTCCAACGTTGTAAACATACTGATCAGGAAAAAAAAAGATCCCGCTAAGTCGATAGCAAAAGGGGGGGGAAGCACCTGCATGGAAATGTTGACTCACAGGCTCATTCTAGAAATTGATAATTCCGACACGGCAGTTCTATCGTGGACGATAGTGCTGATAAGCCAGACCTATTGAGGCAGGATGAAAGCGGGAAACGATGGAGGAGTTGCAAAAATGATTCATTCTTCAGCGCGTAAAGCTTGAAATGGCGTAGTCGGATCGCTAATCTAAGAGTCATCTATTTGAAATTCAATCGCGTGCTTTGACAGTGGTCACTTAGCGTAATCGCCATATTGTTTTTCTGCATCAACTGAATGGAGTTCGAAATCCCCCAAACACGATAAGTTTGGTATCGCATGTGTTTTCCTCTCTGAACCTCTTCTTTGTTGGTAGTTTGAAACCCTCGACTAATGTTCTTGTTCTTCAAAGGGCCGCATCTCATATTGCTTCCCATACGGCTGCGGGTATTGGCCAATTGTCAGCACAAACACGGGAGCTTTGACACTTATTAAATCGTTCCGTTAGGACCCATTCCTAAATTAATTTCAGTGAGGGAAAATAAAACAAATACAGCAGCCGAAAAAACAAGCCAAAGCAAGATAAACCTAATGGCTGGAATTCATTACTATTTGAGCTACCTAAAGCCTTTCAAGCTTCAAGGTATAGAATAGAAACAAGCGTTCCCTTAGCCAATTGCTTAGAAAAGAAAAGAAAAGAAAAGAAAAAAATCCTCATGCGTAACATGTAGCCAAATCTTCAACTAAAAAGTCGTCTGCAACTTGGGATAATCATCCGCATGAGCCTTCAGGTCCGAATAGATTGAGGCTGACTGGTCTCCCGGCAAATGTCGCATTCGTTCCAAGTCTTCTTCCTTAAGATGCTCGATTTCTTCGAGAGGCTCTTCTTTATCTGCTTTCTCGTCCTCTTCTTGAGGTTCAACGGCCTTTTTGATCCCTGAAGATTCGCCAATCAGAAGCACTTGCGCATTCACGTAATTGAGATGGTTTGGTTGAGATGGAATCCATCGCAAGTTTCGAAACTCTTCAGTAACCCTGTGCAGATCATATTAGCAATTTTCCCCCCAATATATAGCATTGTCATATCTAACACCTACTTTTTCGGATATTCCGGCCCCTTGGGAAGTTGGGCAGAAGCTGGTCCAGGATACTTGGGATTCTTGGTGCTTATGATGAAGCTTCCCTGTTCCTTCATTCCAAGCTTCTTCTGTACTTCGCCAAGCTTCTCTGGAAGCGTAGTCATGTATACCAGGTGACTCTCTCGTCCAGTACTCGTCATGGCATAAATACCTTCGCCGATAGGAGTAGCGGCTGGAGTATGTCTGGTGCCCCTAGTTTTGGTCTCATATTCTTCGCCAGCGAGAAATTGTCCTTTGAGTTCGTCAAAAGATGCGCCAGACTTCTCTACGAATGCCATAATGCGCTCTCTGCCACTCGATGGAAGAACTTTCTTTGGCAGGACAATAAGTCGCGTATTTCCAGCGTCGGAAAGTGGCCCTTTGCTTAGCCTTGCGTCATGCGGTATAGGTCTCAAAATTATAAAGGTTCGAGCAACCGAATTCACATCTTGTGGCTTGTCAATATTTACGCGGCCTCTGATGAAAAAATAGATGATTCCTTTCTCAAGGATGCTTGAGGGGACCTCTGTATCTTCTCTTCTGGGAACAGCGTTGCCATTTTCAGTCTTCACGTCGGTCTTAGAATCTTCTGACCCTTGCTCTTCGTCTCGACTAGCATTATGTTCTTCCTTGGTGTCTCTATCACGACTATCAACCAGAGACGTCTCATTCTTGGTCTTGGTCCGCTTTGGATCTGGATTTTCCACTTCGGTTTTGTGTTTATCGCCGGTCGAAATTTGGTCTTCCTGATCCATTTCAAAATTCAGTCAGTTTCTCATCTACCAGTTCAAGATATCTTTAATTAGCCTCAGCTCCTGTAAATTGTTTTCAATAAAGAGGTGGAATAGCTTGGCAGCATCTATCCAAGCATTTAAAGGGTGCTTTGTCACATGATGTCATGCGTCTGTCATGATCTTCATCAAATATCCTGATAAGCCACCACAAACAAATCTTAACACAAGAAGCACGACTGACGGAAATCAACAAACCTTTTTTGAATGGAAATGCTTTTTTCCGTGTTGGAATCTGGAGTTGGTTGCAAAATACGCTAGAGTAGCCGCAAGAATGCCTCTGTTCTCTTTTCGAGGAGTGTTCAAATAAAAAAGCAGTGAACAAAGAAAAGAAAAATCAAAAATCAAAGAGAGAGGGAGAGAGAGAGAGAGAGAGAGAGAGAGAGAGAGAGAGAGAGAGAGAGAGAGAGAGAGAGAGAGAGAGAGAGAACAAAAGATGTACTCCATAATCTCTTTGAAAATGACTAAAAATTAATTTCCATAAAAATAAAAAAAAAAAAAAAAAAAAAAAATGGAAATAAATTTTCTCTCTAGATAGTAGATATCACAAATCTCTTTCCAATATCTAGTAGCGCTTAAGTGAAGTAACTGAGAGTAGCTGCTCGCAAGAGATGATGTTTTGGCAACATTTCTTGCTTTATATTGTATACCATCATTCCTATCCCTTTGTGTGAGGCGAAAGTCTATGAAGAGCTGCCACTCTTGTCATGAAAAACACTATTGCTATGTTCCTAGTCGTCGCCGTTCTCAAAATGTTGAAATCTTCGATTTTTCTTGTTGTCGGTGTTGCTAGGTCAGTGCTACTCACCCATGATTGGCCCTAGCGTTTTTGTTTCGTGATCTGTTTTTGTGATGTCTTGTCCCTTGTTTGGTTGTTGTCCTGGTTTTGAGTGGTGCTTTGGCGTTCAATTTGAATAATTTGATTTTCGTTCTTGCAGAGGCCACGATCTGTCGCAGAGTTTGGCACTTGGTGCCTCAGCTATGCTACAAGTCCCAGTAAAATCTCAAAATTGCATAGTGTTTTTGGGATATCTTGATTTCGATAATTCAAGGAGAATACCTACTGTACCTATTCCAAGTTTTTCTCTCTCTTTTTTTTTTGGTTAACATCTTGCTGGTATCCTGCAGTCGTCGTCTGATATACCCTTGTAGTTGTTGTTTCTTTCGCGATTCACTCGTAGGAAGAAAACCGCTACAAATTTAGAGCCAGCATACACGAGGGCAAAGGAATGAAGTACAATCTCAGTTGGCGAAGGATAAAGAGCTTTTAACTAACCCAGAGGCGATCAAAGGATCAAATGAAAATGATACATTATTCTATATATGTCTACTGCCAAGGTTTGGTCATTAACGGCCGCTGGAGCGAAAATGAATGCAGTGCCCCAGCACGATAGAACCAGAGGACTACAATGGTATTTCTGACACACGCACCCAAGCGGTGCCTATGCCGTGCCCAGAATTCGAATTGCTATGATTCAATACGCGTGCCACAAGTGACTGAAATTATCTTATGTTATGCTAAATGTATTGGGCTCATGGGTAAGAGGCAGCGACTTTTATTATTGCAACCCTTCCTTGATACAAGCTATTGTGTCTACAGGGTAACTCAAGAAGGAATTAAAACACTACCCAAGCTATAACCAGAGGGCAGCATAGAACTATATGTACTGATGAAATATTGCATCTTGATCTGGAATAAGAAACAAGCCATTATCCTAGTGGGAAGCATCGTGATCGCGAATTGTCATCAAAAGAAGACATTTCTATTCAGCCTAAGTAGAATTACTACTGTGGCCAGTATTGTGCTAGTATTACTTGAAATATTATCTTGAGAGGATTATTACCTCTTTGAACCACAGGATTGAAGCTGTGTAGGGAATACCTACGTAGAGAAATGCTAAGTATGGAAGATCGGAGAGTAACTCGCGATTTTTGCAGCCATGAAGAACAGTGGCATGATAATCATGCTTCTAGACAGTAATGGAGGGGGCCAAATGGAGAAAGCTCAGACTGTAATAATTTCAAATTCAACATGACATGATATAATATTGATATATAGGGGCTACTGTCTAATTCAAAAGTATCACACGCACTGCATCTGATAGAGAGACACATTAAACATCGCAAGTATGCATTGTCAACACCAAAAAGCATCAACGGAGAGATGCAAGTAGCTAATGGAAGGCCCAGTATCCGGTTTCAGAGGTGGGTGGGTGGGATCAGTAGTACGAGTTCCCTCGAGGGAAGCAGGACCACGAAAACAGCAACAACAACAACAACAATAACAATAACAACAACACAATAGATCAATTTGGAATCAAATAGAATGCATGCAAACGCACTTCCTCCAATAATAATCAAGATCAATAAAATAAAATACACAAGCCGACGTCACTGATCGAGTTGTTGCCAGATCAGCTGCTGCAGCCTGAGGCGTTCACGTGCTGGAGTGATCTGGGAGGGTCCACCCATACCTATATAAACCTCTCCTCCCTCCCACCAACCCTTTCCTCTTTTCTTTCTTCTTCTTCTTCTTCAAGCGCGGCACATCCCTCGGGATGGATCTTATCTGGTTTACCAGGACTCCCTCTCAAGTTGAGGACTTGGAAGCTTGTCAGCCGAACCCGGGGTCCAATGTGACCCTTGAGCTGAACTTGACTATCCTTGGCTTCATCAAGAGATTCAGGGAGGCATCAGCGCTCCGGCTCGGTGATTAAGGCAGAAGCTTGCCACTTCTGCCTAGTGGGACCAAGTTTGGCTCGCCATTCTTGGATGATCTGAAGTGTCAAGAACGCCTTCTTAGTAAGGTTAAAAGACAACTTGTGATGACTTCCCACAAAATGAGGGCCGACTCCTTTTTTTTTCATTGAGCTCGAGGCTATACGCCTTGACTTGAAGAAGAACTTTTTTTCATTTTGATATGGTAGTGAACTTGGACAGTTTATTTTGAGTTTAATATGTGTAGATATTCAAAGTGTGCTTGATGTGGTATGACTGTAGTGCACCATTGCTGTTACGAACTAACTCGGTGCTTTGAATAAGACTGCATCTATGTTTTATTACTTAAGCTGCGAGTAGTGTTGCAATGAATAACAACGCTGACTTGGTGGTGTTGTGCCATGCTCTTGAATTACCACAGACAGCTTGCCACGATAAAAATGGTGATGCAGTCCAAGGGCTAAAAACACCCACAAACTAGTTACCCAACATTCATTCTTGAAAATTCTTCTCTTGCCTTGTATTTTAAGGAAATGTCTTATTCACCGTGAAATATGAATTCTTCTGATTCTAGCTCTAACTCATGCCTTCTTGGGCAGAAAAGCAATACCAAGATGGGTGTTTTTTTTTTTTTTTTTTAAGATGGTTTTTTTTTTTTTTTTTTTTTTCAATGCCAACAGAATACTGCGAACAGCACCTTTGGATTATCAAACATACACAGTTGTACAGTTGCTTGCACAGTTGCTTGTTCAGCAGTAAGCAGTAAGTCTATAATTCTATCAAAGAATCAAAGATCAAACGGCTGACGTTCGCCATATTGTTCAGCATTCCCGAATTGTCGTGGGCGAGAGTGCGACGCGTCGAGTCAACTGCCCGATCGAACAAAGATTTTCATAGAGGATTTAGACCGAGTGTCGACATTTCTATACATATAGCATGCGAAGTTACAAATTGAAAGAAAGAACAAAGAAAGAGGGATGTGGCCCGTCCTTGTGATAGTACGTGTTGGCTGTTGCTTGGAGTTGAACTAGCTTAGGCATTACTCTCTCTCAGGAACCAACATCAGCTTCAAAAGGACTGTTCTCATCCCATTTCTCGATAATTTAGCTTATGTCTACCGTACCCCTTCTCTTGCATCGCATCTTGATAGAGCACAGAAAGCAGATCTCTCTGTCATCCATCTACGAAACTTTGTACATTTTCCCCAGCTCCACGATGCTTCTTTGCTTGCCAATTCCTCGATCATCACTCTACAAATTCTCCTTTCCCATGGAGCGATAAATATTTGGTAAATTGAAGAAGGATTCCTATAACGCCTAAGCTACCTTTCTCATCCTGACAGCCATGTATCATGAACTTCCAGACGCATACACTGATAAATTGCGTCAAAAGTTCGGCACCACTGTGATCGAGGACTGGACCGACGAGTACATGTCTTGCTATCCCGCAACAGTCCAGCCAAAAATCTACGACAGAGACTGAAGAGACAGACCTGGCCATGGTTTCTTCAGTAAATATATTTCAGCACATCATTCTAGAATTGAGGTGACCAATGTATTTTTTTTCCCCCCCTTTTTTACGAATTATGGAATATCATAGGGCAAGCTTAGTAGTTCATGGCTGTTGAGAGGGCTTCGAATCACAAAATTGGGGCTATTCATTATGAATGATTATTGAATGATTATTGAATCAAAGAGTTTCCATTGATAATTTACGTGCTTTTCCAGTCTATCAAATTATTTGGTCATGGAAGCATGTCTGAGAGAATACCTATTGCCGCTTAATGGCACAAAACTCATGTTGTAAAGCAAACAATAGGACCTGTAAATAGGGGTCTAGGATACAATACTTAGCTACCATAGGAATTATTGAAATGTTCTTTTAGCTGCAGGACGTATATATATCTTGGCATTTAAAATCTCGACTAGACATAATACATTAGCTCTTCATCTATGAGGTAAAACCCGTACTTTCTTCCGCCAGCCGTTTGACGTTTGTGTTGACAGCTGCCAACTAAATTTATTTCTCTTAGGGCATAGTCTTATGAATTATCAACTACAACTTTGCCAGGCTGAAAAAATTCTCTTCACTAGATTTCAAAACAAATATCGATTCCATCCTATACCACTTCGTTGTTACGTACAGATCCTACTAATCGGCTATTACTGTCATGGATGTCCCTGCCGTGCCTCCTGGGACTCCAGCTGAGCTGGACGATGGCCACACCCAAGGCCGTGAATTTCTTAGAAGATGGCTCAACATCTTTGATGATCTCCAGGCATTTAGCAGACGCCCGCTACCTTTCGCCTCAATGATGTACAACACTACCGAATTCATTTACGATAGTGATCCTGCGATATCATCTGCCGATCAGTTGATGCTCTTAAGGGAGCGAAATGAACAGATTGTAAACATAGACAGGGAAATCCATGAGATTTACGAAGAAGATCTAAGAAGAACTCGAAGAGTTCTTTTCGTTTTTTTTCTCTCAACCGTGCGGATAACCCGAAACGATGACATCGTGGTAAAAATCAGACAACAGTCTGTTATGAAACTTATGCCGGCAAATCATGATTTACAAGACTTGAGGCTGGTGCAAATGAGGACCACTACCATCATGGTGGAGCAGTACCCTTTAGGAGACGAAATAGGAGAACCGATGGACGAAGACGATTATGAAGAAGAATAGGGGATGGACAGAAATTTGGGATCTTGTCCAATATGTAACGCTGAAGTTTGGAAATGGAAGCCTTTGTTGTTTTGGATCAACAGGGTCAAAATATTCAGGAAGGCAAAAGCAAATCAATTCAACAAAATTCTGGTCAGTCGCCAAACACTTACCATTATAGCCGACCCCTTTTGTCCTATTTATGGTATGCTAACAGACAGATTTAGTGATGGTTCGTCTGCTGCTTCTACTTCTCGATCGACATTTCTTCGACTTTCTCGCGATCCCAATCAGGGTTTTCTGGCGTCAGAAAAGGCATATTTGCAAATTCCAATTTTCGAGTCCCTTATATCCTCTAGTAGTACGGCAGCTGTGAGGAACATGGTATTTTTTTTTCCCCTGGAAGGTCAGGAGACTTCACTTCATGGAGACAATAGCCATTCTACTGGATTTAAGATCATTATTCTAGATAGTTGCTTATGGCCTAATCAAAATTTGTTATGCTACTTGAGATTTTGCTTTCTTTGTTCCTTCATCTTCCTAAGTTGATAGCTGGGCTAGCCAAGTGTCAGGCTCTAAGAGATTGGTTGTTTCTCAAAGTTTTCATACCAAATATTAGAGAAACCTAGTTTGCTAATCCCTCCTAACGAAAAAGGCCAGCTATCGCTCCAAATTAAGTCTAGGTACCCTTGGCAGTCATATGCCTGGCTCTCAGAGTTATTGATGTGACAAGCATCAACGCCTTCTTCTTGGTTCTTTTCAGAAGCTACTGACATGTTGAGCGGCTATTTCCCCCCTGAGCGTCCTCTGTCGTAGATGGCCCATTCAAATTCTAAATCCTTCCCTCGTAATCTTGATACAGCTAGTAACAGCAGCAATATAAAGGTAATCAAGGTCCTAGAAATCGAGATCCTCGTTTGGATCGCTCTCCATCTTGCTCCTCAGCCTCCTCAATAGCAATTCTGATTTTGACGTCGTTTTCAGAGAGAGACATTCCAACTCATCCTAGTAAAAAAAGCCCTCCTCTGCCTAATCTGATATACCATACGCCTAACCACTGCTATGTAGAATTATGAGGATTTTTGCGAACTATTCTTGGGTTATGATGTTGTTCTCATCGTGTCGTGACTCATTTCTGCAGTTGTCGCGAGTTCTCCAAGATCGAACTCCACCTCGACTTGCTTTTCACACCTTAAATTTAACGAAGCGCTTTAGCCTAAGGTCTTCGTTGTTGATCTCCATTTTCTCTTCGGCTGCTTCGACTCGCGGCTTAATGTTTGGGTCGTTTTGGAAACACGTTCCGATGAAAAGTTGCCAGCGGCTGCTTGTAGCTTGATCTTCATCGTATAGGCAAGTTCTCACTGTATTCGGGGTTTCGATGGCGAAGTTAACACTTGATCGTATGTTATATCTAGGTCGGCAAGTAATGTTATGTTTCGCATAGTGGGCTGGCTCAAAATAGCACATCGTCTCCTATATGAAAACAACAGCTAGCTAGAAAGCTATCAAATAGTGAATAAATTGACAAAGACTGCAAAATAAGCACCTTAATAAAGAGTCTATAAGCTGCTACTCTTAGCTTCTCTCTCAGTAAAATCGTTTTCTTTTTGGTCGAAAATTAATGGCGATCCTATCAAAGAGTTGCAGAAACACATGTAATTTGCCCTTGTTTTCTAGGGTAGGAGGCAAAATGAGGTATGTGAACCCGATTATATGTCATATAAAGTTCAATATATATATAATTCCGTTGCAGTTTAAGAAGGCAAATAGGGAGAAATCAAAATGAATCAGATTCATATGCTACTCTTCTCCGCCTGACAATGTTGTTGCATAAGCATAAATCTATTTTCATCCGCAATTAATATCAATCAAAGTCAAAGCACTTGATGCCTGACAGCTTAGCTACAGGCAGAACCCCACGAAATCGCGTACTAGGTAAAAAAATCTCTCCAGAAACAATATTTCAGACCCTCGTTTATAACTTCGCAGAAACAATTTTCGATAAACTAAAATGAAATTTCTTCTTCATTCTCATTTCCCTGCTGGCCATGTTTATCCTATGCAAGCTATTGCTCAAGCCCTTGTCGATCGCGGTCACCAAGTTGTATGGCTAACCAGCGTGGATAATGAAGCTCGCGTAAAGGCCACAGGGGCAACCTTTATCAAAACCAGAGCCATCGCTGCTGTCGATGCACCATTCATTAAAGAAAACTCTACAGGGCTTCTTGATCGGCAATTTAATCGACTAGAGTCTCGCCTTTTGGCCCAGGTTGCCGACTATCGAGCTGTTCTAGACGAGTTTATCGCTGACGCCTTGCTCGTTGACGTGTTTCCTCAGGGAGCTCGTGCCCTCTACGAGCTTGGAGAAATACCCGCCTATGCAACTCTAGGAGTAATTCCATTCTATACGTCAGAAGCTACAGCTCCATTCCCAGTGTCGGGCGACTGTCCTCCTACTTCATGGCTAGGTCTCGTGCAGAACGGTCTGCGACAGCTAATCAACCAATGGATATTGCTTCCTTTGTTTCTAAGACCTGTGCTGAACAGACAAAGAAAGACACTTGGATTGAATGGTCTTCCGTATGGAGAACCAGCCGAATGCTTTACTTACAGCCCACTTCTTCATATTCAAGCTTCGTGTACCATCCTCGAATTTGGCCAGGAGCCGAAACCACAGCAGCATAAGAATCGGGTGGCTTACGTCGGCCCCCTTGTTAGACCATCTTCAAGTACATCAATCCAGTTACCGTCTTGGTGGAAAGATGTAGCATCACATTCGCGAGTCGTTGGGATTACCCAGGGCACACTTGCCATGGATCCTACGTCTCTAATCATACCCTCTATACACGCGCTCAAGAATGACTCAACACTTCTGCTCGTCATTGTATCACCTCATAGCAAGGATATCGAAGCCCAAGTTGGAAAAGCTGCCAATGTTCGCTACGCAGACTGGCTACCATACCATCTATTACTTCCAGAACTTTGTCTCCTAATCACAAATGGCGGCTACGGAAGTATAACTCAGGCACTCTCTCACGGAGTCCCTCTACTTTGTGCTGGTCAAACAGAGGATAAAAAGGATACAGCGGCCCGGGTGAAATGGTGTGGTGCCGGCATCGATCTCAAGACTGACAATCCAACTTCAGATCAAGTCAAAACAGCAGCTGAGATGATTCTCTTAGATGAGGAATATCCAGCAAGAGCCAAACTTTTGGGGAAGGAATTAAATGAGCTGGGCGGAGCACAAAAAGCCTCTGAATTGATGGAAGAGTTAGCCACTGGTATGAACAAGAAGACCCTTGGCAATGTTCAGTGAGCAGTGAGCGCATATTGTTGTGAGAGCTACGAGACATAGTACGTATTTCTTCTTGAAATCCCCAGTGTCTGGAAACATTAGAAAGCATTTGAAATATTGATACCGAGACAGCATTTCTATTCTCAGTCACTTTGAAAACCAGGCAATTCTCTTTACAGGATACAAGAGATGCATGATGTAACAGATTGATGATTGCGTAAAGAGATCTACAATAAGATAGTACACGATTTTCTTTTTGCAAAACGTTTTAAACAAAGTGTCGGAATCGGCAAAGATACGCCAAGTGCTCGCATAATGATATGCTTCTTTGTTCTCTTTATTAGAAACTAGAAATTTGCAAGTAAATAATCATTGCATCTTGAAAGAAGCCCACTAACCGTAATCTCAGTGCATATTCTACAAATAGCTACGTTACACGCTACACTGCTATTTAACACTTTCTACAAGATAGTCCTTCGATATGCTACGCGTAGTGAACACGGGGGCAAGAGTCATTTACCAAAGTTACAGAAAGAGGCTTGGAGTGATATTTTACAACAAGAGAGAACACATCGCTAACGGTTGATAGAGTATTATACATAGTGAATAATCGAACAACTATGCCACAGTCGATTTAATATAAGCTTGGATAAAAGTGTTGGAGATGGAGGAGCAAAATTTGGTCAAGTTACCAAGATTGGAGAAAGAGGAGGATATAGATCAGGAAAACTGCCATAATGTCGACTACCGCGAGACGAGGCTATAAAGAATGTCCGATAGAAGAGACAAAGCAAGAAGGCCGATCAATCGTGTTCCATCCCAGCGAACGTATAAAATAATCATATAATTATACTTGACGATAAAAGATTAATCAAAGTACGTGGAGAAGACCCTTAAAGAAGAAGCAAATGCCCAAGGAAAGGGGGAGAAGCAAAAGCGAAAGCAGCGACATATGTTGTTATGCCTATAGGCAAAGATCATTAAGTAAGTTATATACACTAATGAGTGCATGCAAGCATGCGATCCATATCATGCTCGGCTGCTCCGTCTTTCCGTCGACGAAGTCCGTATCTAATCCCTTTTCTCAACAGCCTCCTCCTTCTCGCCCTTTACTTCCACACTATCCTCGTTGAACATAGTTTCTTGCACTATGGGATTTGTTAGCAAATATCCCCCGCAATAATTTAGGGAAGGAAAACAATCATACCAGTCCAAAGCTCAGCATAAACACCGGCACGGTCAATCAGCTCTCTATGCGTGCCCATCTCCGCAACATGACCCTCCTTCAACACAATAATTAAATCCGAGTCGAAGATGGTGCGCAGCCTGTGGGCCACAAAAACGCTTGTTCTTCCCTTCTCGCGAAGAATTCCGTTGATATTCATCATCAAGGCTTGCTCAGTATGCGTATCCAGAGCGCTGGTCGCCTCATCAAAGAAAAGCAAAGGAGGATCCTTGAGTAGCAGCCTACTCATTGCTAATCTCTGCTTCTCGCCCCCAGAAATCATCATACCTCGCTCACCGACCTTGGTTTGGTAGCCATCTGGGAATTTCTCAATACTGTCATGAATACGAGCCCGCTTTGCAGCTGCGACAACCTGGTCATGAGATGCATCAATCAACCCGTAGCGGATATTGTGTTCCACTGTATCATTGAAGAGAGGAGTATCTTGAGGTACAACACCGATAGACCGACGCAGCGAATCGAGGGTAACATCGCGAACATCTTGATCATCAATAAGGATTCGACCACCTTGGACGTCGTAATATCTGAACAAAAGTCTCAAAAGTGTGGATTTACCGCAGCCACTTGGACCAACGATGGCAACCTTCTTTCCAGCAGGGATGGTGACCGTCAGGTTTCTCAGAATGGGTCTTTCAGGGTGATAACCAAAGTTGACATTCTCAAATTTGATCTCTCCGCCCTTGACCAAAGCCAGTGGTTTCGCTGTCGGCTTTTCTACAATATTGACATTCACCTTTTGCAAATTAAAGAGCGTCTCCATATCCAAGAGAGACTGCCGTAGCTCGCGGTACACCGAACCAAGGAAGTTCAAGGGGACAGATAATTGGAAGACCAACTGATTCACCATGACCAAGTCTCCAACAGTCAACGACCCTGTGGCGACTCCATCGGCTGCGAGGTACATCATCGCGGTTAAAGCTGTCGAAAAGATGATATTTTGTCCGCTATTGAGAAAGGACAAAGATGTGGCTACTTTGATGGAGCTCTTTTCATATTCTCTCAGAGCTTTATCATAGCGCGAAACCTCGAATTTCTCGTTGTTAAAGTACTTGACAGCCTCGTAGTTGATGAGCGAGTCTACGGCCACCGTCGATGCTCTATTATCGGCAGCATTGGCCTGTCTGCGAAACTTTGTCCTCCAAGCCGTCGTCCAGATCGTAAAGGCCGTGTATCCCACCATTGTCAGTGCCGTTATGGCCGCGAACTTGGCACCGTACTGCCATGTGAGAATACCGCATACCATGCTAATCTCCAACGCCGTCGGAAGAATGTGGAAGACCATACTCGTCAGGAGGAAGCTAATACCCTTTGTGCCACGATCGATAGCCCGTGTCAATCCACCAGTCTGTTTAGACAAGTGAAAGGTCAAGTCCAGTCGCAGAAGATGATGGAACACATTTCGAGCCACTCCGCGAATAGCCTTTTGCGCAACGGAAGCAAAGACTGCATTTCGCAGCTCTTGGAACACTGTGGCCCCTATCCTTGTAGCTCCGTATGCGATGATCATGGCCCCCGCTATCGTTGTAGCTGTACCTCCAACAGCAGCAAAGTCGATATTCATCGAGTCCACAATGTTCTTAAAGTAGAACGGCACCTGCACATTCAGAACTTTTGAACCAATTAAGAGGACCACTGCAAGTCCTACGCGCACTTTGGTGCCCACTTCGCCTTTAGGCCACAGGTATCGCGACATCTCTTTCATAATGGCCCAGTCAGCCTTACGCTGCTCCGTAGCAGACTTGTCCACAACCGCAAGAGGATCATTATTGGGTTTCTTCGCAGATGCACCAACTGTTGAAGCTTCATGTTCTTTCGAATTCGTTTGGGCAGGTTTCAGCGATTCAGGGACAGGCGACGGTACTTGCTCACGGCGGGACGCTGCCGAAATCCGGAGGGGTCGTTGCATCGCAGCAATGGGCGTCTGCGGGAGCCATGGCGGGCGGCTCTGTGCTGGTTTCGCAAAGCTGCTGCACCGCGGGCAGACGAGCGAGGCTCTCGGGAAGAATCGCGGGATCATTGTCGTGAACTCCCATCGAGAGAAAGCATCGTTGTGTTAGAGCGTCGGTCGACGAGGTTTATAGAAGCTGTCGCGGCGCTTAGATCAAGCCCCCCAAGTCGTAGCCCTTTTGGCGGGGAGATGTTGGTTGCGCACACGTGTGTCGGCGTTTCTGTGGCAAGCAGACACCACAGCAAATTGCTAGATGTTCTGTATTATAAGAAGACAATACTCAGCTAAGCAGATCACAGATCACAACTACACAAGCAGCAGGTTCATGGTGGGATATAAATAGAGCAGACCGACCCGGCAAATTTGCCGCGGAATTATGAAAATTCTCCCGGTGTTTTGTGTCTCGGCTCCGGTTCGCGAGCCGGCGACGCTATGGTGTCATTGTTTACACCTGAGGCACCACGGAGCATAATGAAAGAAGCTTTATTATTCTATTACATGTATACCACTCCATTACTACTCAAACTAATAGGAGAAAGCGTTATGGGGTATATATATATAGATCTCCAGGTTCAAGCGTGACATAATTCTAACCTTCGCCTCCATAGCAGCTATTCCTTGCGAGTTAATGCAGAACCAGAAGCAGGGTCAGATGAAACTGCCTCTCGTCGTAGCCTTCACACAAAACTGGCCAACGCCTATTATAAGAATCCCACAACAAAAGTAATCAATCAAATAGGCCATTTTCGTTTTATTCAGTCTTCCTTTTCTCCACTTTCGGTCGGCTGGTTTCTCCTCTTGATCCAAACTTTGAATGCCTTCTTCGGGTGCTTGTTCGCAACAAGCTTCCTCGTCTTGGGCACATCCCATGATCCTCCATGGGGCGGCTGCATATCATAAAATGTAATAATGCTTGATGTATAGAGCAGCATCTCTCGAAGCGCAAAATGTCTTCCCTTGCACATCTTAAAGCCACCACCTGTTGCGAAAACGGTTAGCAAAGGCCACGGAGCATGCTAACAGGAGATTAAAGAAGAGAAGTGCAAAAGAAAAAGAAACTTACCATACGGTCTCAGGGTGCCCATATCTGTTGTCAAAGTCTTCTTCCCATTCTCGTCCACCACTTCGCGAATATGTCTATCTACCCGCCATTCAGTTGGATCTGGGAAGAAACTCGGATCAAACTGATGCAGTTCTTGTGGGACGTGTGCATATGTTCCTTTCTTCAATAAATAAGAGTCTGCTGCTTTACCTTTCCCCTCCAGGACCGTATCGTCATATATCAGCTTCATTACCCATCCACCAGAGTAAACTCGTAACGTTTCAATATATGACGCTTTAAGAAGCGGACATTTGGTTAACAGCCCATCTATATCCACATCCTCCAGTACAGGCGGTACCCAGATTGCAGATCCGAACTCGTTCTTGGGCTGTACAGCTTTAACAAAAGGCGCAACCTCTTCTCGAACCTGTTCAAGAAGCACAGGATCTCTGTAGAGCTCAAAAAGCATCCACGGAATGAGGAAGTTGGAATTGGCAATTGAAGCCCACAGTAGTGCCAGATCAAAAGCAGCGCGGCCCTGAAGCGAAACACCATGTTTCTTGAATACCTCTGCTCTGCCTTTCACAAGCCTGCTAACATTGTCCAGATTTTGCCATTTGGGATCAACATCCTCTCCATCCATGTGCTTATCCAACGCCACATTGAACTCGTACAAGTCCGCTAACATTCGCCGCCGGGCCAACTTTCCGCGCTGAAGCCGCGGCCATGGTAGCCACGCTGGAACACGCGTGGCTAGGAGAACGAAAGATTCATTGTATATCCACATCCATTTCCATATCTCGGGGAAGTTTTCGACAAAATCAGTGCCATATATTGCCGGTATTGCCGTCTCTGCGACAAAATTTCTCGTCAACTCCATCAGATCTACTTGGGTGAAGATGGCGCCTTGAACGTCGTTCTCAATAACATCGACATCAGACACCTTTTCCCAGTTGGTCTGGTCCATAGGGTTGGGGTTGAACGTGACAAAATTGTTAATGTTTTGCTTGATTTGCGATATGGTTATATTCATGACCTCGCTAAGTCCCGGGTCGGAGTGAAGATGCTTATATTGAGCCAGCGCATCAGTGAATATCTTGTTGTAGACCTCTTGATCTTTCTTGCCCACGCTAAAGTTAGACTCCAAGAGGCGATTGGCGAGCATTTGTTCCTCCTCCGCAGGTCGTTGTAGGTTCAACAGTGCAGTAACGAGCGAAGGCTTGTAGAGGAAATGATGCATCTTCCCAGCCATTTTCAATGAGAAAATGCCTTCGGGGAACCGACTCCGCATACCGACCAGGAAGCCATCCTTGCCAAAGGCCATTGACAGTGCATGTCCAAGAAAGGGGAGCCAATAGCTCGAGGATGGTGGGATCTTGTGTTTACCGCCTGCCTCTACCGTTGTCGAGCTTCCAGAAAGTGCCCTAGTAGTCGCCACGAGGACAAGGAGAGTAACAATAGCAGCGACGGCAATAGACTGCTGAAACTCGTTGAACATTGACAGGAGGCCACTCCAATTATCGTAGACTGAAGAAGCCATTGATCCGACTTTTTGGAGCAAGTAAA
Organism: Trichoderma oligosporum; assembly: GCA_015266385.1. Taxonomy (NCBI): domain Eukaryota; kingdom Fungi; phylum Ascomycota; class Sordariomycetes; order Hypocreales; family Hypocreaceae; genus Trichoderma; species Trichoderma oligosporum. The sequence continues at coordinate 33,854 of JACBYL010000154.1, read as the reverse complement.
TATGATACCAGATTAATATTGTATGAGAATGATATTGTCGGATTTATCACAAAAAAAACTTCAGGTCTCTTAACCCTGTTATATATACTCTGCTGACCTTCTTTGAGCCCATAGATCGACAGCTGACCAAAGCTAGGACTCTCTATTAAAGAAGCTCTGCCTCAAACAGTCATCAAGAGAAATGCGACGAATCTCCATAGAGAGTAGCAGTCCGAATACCTTGCACGATTCTTGTCACGATTCTATTCATCCATGTAGCCTTGCCGCTTAATGGAGATTTTCTTTTTACCGCAACGACGTTCTATTGCCGATACATGTAGGATCCTTGAGGATTTCGGTAAAATGCACTAATGACGGAGAAAGTGATGATGCCAGCTGGTGGATTTTTCTTTTTGCCCTCTCTTCTTTTCAGGGCTGCTTAGTTCCTTTTTTTTTTTAAGCCGCAGGGGTATCGGAAGGCTTTCATCTCCCCCACAATTGATCTCTCAGGTCTCAGTAATCAGATATCAGCTTACCGGCGTTTCTTCGTACTTCGTACAGTACACAACATCAATTCGGGGGTTCTTTTTTTATACCTCCGAAGGACCATGACTCGCAATTGGCGAATTGCTGGGCGAATTATTTCTCTAAAAATATGTTGAAAGTCCCACCTTGCGTGAGGTAGCAGTGGTTGGAAAGAGGAGAGAAAACCCCCTATCAGAAGTGACAGATATTATGGCTTCTAAGGTTATCTTGGACTTCAGCTAAATACAGAGAGGAGTTAGGCAGCGATTCACTCAGCTTATACCAACCACAACTTTCACAGCCAAATATCATATTGTCGTGCAAAATCAAATTTGAAAACTAATATGAGTTGGACGAGAGTCAAATGTACCTGAATCACTCACCTTTGCAGCTCTAATCGCAATCGCTAGGAATATCAGCAGCTCCCTATATGATTTCGCTTGCGCTCTTCTTCTTCGTCGTCTTCTTCAGTAGCTTCGCCGTCGCCTTTTGCTCTTCAACCACGTTATTTAATCTTATAATCTCCGCTCTAGCACCGTCCCAATGTTTCCTTTTCCCAATAAAGAGTCTCCAAAAAGCAGAGGTCAAAGGGCCATCCACGACCATGTTCCATAGCTTCCTATCCCGCCACCAAAAGAGCCATGCCTTCCAACCCCAACCCATGTGCTCTTCTACTCCCATGCCAGCTGTTCGATCTGCCCATAATAGCCAGTCCCTTGGGGACACGGCTGCTGGGATTACAGCTCCCTTCTGCGCGATTTCACATATCCTCCGCTCCTGCTGATCCACCCATTGCTCCATCTTCGATCGAGGTGGTAGTGAAGTCTTTCCGGACCATACCTGTGCGATGCACATGCTAGCGAGATCGGCAAGGCAAAAGGCGCCGGTGACAAACCAGACACAACCGAGGAAAGCCAGAGAGTCAGGTGCTTCTATAGAAAAGACATTTTGGTAAAGTCGCGGATATGGTCGGTTTTTTGAACCAGGGGCCTCTAGCCAAGCAGAGCAAGGGTTAGCGGAGGGATCGTATCGCTTCTCTAGGAGACTGAAATCGTTCTTGTATCCTGTCGAGCAGATGATGGCATCAACTTCAATAACCTCGCCGGTGGTCAATTCTATCTTTCGCCCACCTATAAACCGCCGGATACCCTCAACAGACTGTACGGCTTTAGACCGGAAGTTGTCGATGAGTGTATCAGAAATCACCGGATTGGCCACTTTAACTGAAGGAGCTGGATCTAGCCCCCATGACGGATCAACCTGTCCAAATGCGTCCCTCATTATTCCTCGTGCAATTTTGTTTACAATTTTCTCAGTAAACTTGGGAAATAATTTGTTGAAGATTCCTTGCAGTTTGACAAACCTATAAGATATAGGGTTCGTCGTCGGCACCCCGTTAAGGAAGCGAGGCGCCTTTGAGAGCGAGTTAGCTTCCGTCTCATGATGCACAAATTCGGGAGGGGAGAGGCATAGGCGTAGGAAGTTTTCGTACGATAATAGCGCCATGGTTATGAGATATTGAAATACAAGACGCATGGCCAATAAGTGTGTCCGCAATATCACTTCCAGTGTTTCCAAGACCAACGATAAGAACTCTCAGTCCATTGAAGGTTTCTGGCCTATGATTGATTAGTTCCTCCTCCCATACATACGTAGCAACCTGTATCAACATTCCAATAACTCACTTCTTAAACCCTCTCGAGTGAATCAATCTACCGGTAAAGAGACTTGCTCCTTCAAATTCAGGCATCATAGGTGTAATATGAGGACCTGTAGCCATAATGATCTTGTCAAACCACTCGCTAGATTTTCCCATAATATCCAGTCTCCATTTGCCACCCTCCTCTTGCTCCCCATCTTCTTCTTCTCTAGATATTGATTCAATTCTCGTAGAAAGGCGAAAATGCGATCCAAGGTCAAACCGGTCTACATAGGCTTCCAAGTAGTCCTCTACCTGTTTGGCAGTACAGAACGTTGGGGTACCTAAACATTGCGCGATCTCAGCCATCAAGTTAAAGGGCTAACCATCTATCAAACACGAAAAGCTAAAGGAAGGTCGCTGCCACATACTAACAGGGAAAGGGAAATCAGTAAAGGCCGCCTAGGTAATCAGAACTGGTCAGTAAGAAGACCTCGCATATAATCGGTGATGATCGGTAGAGAAGACTTACCCGGTCAACTGACACATTAGCCGTGGTTGCTAAAATGGCATCATCAGAACAAGAACTTAAGTATATCTCGGTAATGTAAGGAAGAGTAGCGACGCCACAAACACCAAAAGAAAGAAAACAAACAACATCTGTATAAGGGAGCTTATAAGATCCATCGTTGAGAAAAAACACAACTCACACTCCAAAATACTCAGTGTATCTTCGTCCTCAGTAAAGTGCCATAAACCGCCAATATAGCTTCTGCGTTCAAAACCCACCACATCGAATCCTTCTTCTAACAAATTCTTGACGGCGACGATTCCCATAGCTCCTACAAAGCCATTAGCTGTTCCATGTCTTTCATACTGCAAATATCAACTCAAGGCTTCTGAGATGCATCAAAGGAGATGGGTATGCTGCTGAATACAGATTGCTAGAAAGCGCATGGACATACCCAATCCAATTACCGCGACTCGCTGTCGCCGTGGTTCCATAGCCGCCATTCTCTCAGCTAAACATGCTGTTAAAAAAAAAAGAAAAAGAAAAAGAAAAGAGGTTGAATTATCCAACGACGATGAGAAAGAGAGGATGGCTGAAAATGCTGGGAGGGTTAAAAAAAGTCAAACATTGGATATTTTGTTCAAGCTTACATGTACCTACTGTACATATCATGGTTAAGCCAGTTAGTGGTTCCGCTTTCAAAATACCTGAGGCATTGAGAGAGGAACCAACATCCATCCTGTTACAAGACCACGTCTCTTTGCCCTGACTTGTATGTACCTCGATCTTTTATTTGATACTTTAAAAATCTCTGCTAACGTCGGTATCTAGTAAAAAGCTTTTGAATAATCAGTTCCAATCAATCAAGTCATTTCTGCGAGCACATACGATAGCGAATCTACGGATCAACATCACAATCTCGGCCAGTAGCTTCGGCAATTGTCTTCAGCCAACAGCAATAACGAAATTCTACGAAATACAAACACCAAATTGAAAGGCAATTTCTCTCCAACATGTAGTTACAACGAAGCTAGGTTTTCTATATACACTTTACGGAGTTATTCATCTTGTATTTACCCTGCTAGGTAGGAAGCCCGTTCTAGCCCAAGCAGGAGGGCGATCTATGGTTTTCCTGCTTTAAGAAAAAGAAAAGAAAAGAAAAGAAAAGAAAAGAATCAAGAAAAGAAAAGAAGAAGAAAATTAGAATCAAGAAAGATAGAGAAGCAAGCTAATTACATATATGCATAGACGGTAACCTCTCAAGTCGTCATCATCCAGCCGTAACAGCACACATTATCAGCTATAAAAACCGAACATAACAAATGCTTCATTCCAAAACAACAAACCCAAACCACGAAATCTTCAAATTTTGCACACTTATTACAAGGGTATACATTACGCATTAAGCGGGAATCCTGGCGGGAAGATCTTCCATGTCATCCATAACACTGTCCGAATAAGGTTCCGCTTGCAAACCCGCAACAATCTCTTCACCAATTTGGTTGTTCACAGAGCTGAATATTGACTTTTCGTCGAATTGCTCCTCATCGAGATTTGGTTCCTCGCCTTCATTGACTGTGGCCAATTGCAGAGTCGGTTCACTGTCCTCGATCGGGTCTTGGCTACCAATAGATGCCTTTTTAGACTTCCTCTTCGCAGGTGTCTTCTTCGGGGTGGCCTTCTTCTGTTTAGGGGGGGCTTTCTGTGGTGAAAGAGGTAGTTCTTGCATCAATGCTGGATCGATAGTGATTTCATTGTCATCTTCCTGGCTTTGTTGTTGATTCTCTCTGCCTTCTTCTGCACCAGAGTCTTCAACGAATTCGGCGCTTTTCGGCGCCACAGTTGACTTATTACGAGAACGAATGTGCTGGAGCAGTTCTTTCTCTCGATCATCATCGTCGAAACCACTACCGCTAACTTCAGGCAGGCCTCCTGTTCGGTTATATTCATTGATGATTTGTTGAGCAACATCCAACACAGTCTTGGACTCCCAGTCAGGGACAGTCTGTTTCAGACGATCCCAAAGTAACACTTGAGCGCCACGACTCCACTGGCCACGGAACCTCTTATCGAGGAGCTTTGCCCAGGGAATCTGGGCATCTGATAAAACAGAGGCTCCTTGGATAGCCAGGACTAAGCGATATTGCTCCTCCTCATGCATACTTGCAAGCTGTTGACGAGCCGAATCAAGTAGGGATGAGATATCTTCGTCCGAAATAGGCACGCCGGATTGTACTTGCGCTACTGGATCTGGTTTGCTTTTTTTCTCTGTGCTAGAAGGCTTCCTTTCCTTCTTTCTCCCTGCCATTCGATTTTGCATAGCCTTCCATTTTGTGATGCACTGCAGTCGACTTCGCGTCCTATCCATCTTCTCACTAACATCTTGCCAATCAACCAGCTCCTCATAAGATTTAAGTAGCAGAGCGTTGTCGACTTGATTTTTACGCAGCTCATCAATAGCTTCCATCGCTTCTTTCACGTGTTCGGTAAGGCGTGCTTCCTCTTCTTCACTCCATACATCTTTACGCTGGTTAGAACCACACACAATGTAATTGCGGTACCGGTCTCTAACATCTTCGGGATGGCGGTTGATTATAGCAGCAATCTTGGACCATACCGTTCCATTCACTTGGATGAGAGCAGAGAGTTCGGCATCTTGTTCTGGTGTCCATGTTCCTCGCGCTACAAAGTTGTGAAACTTTTTGCGCGCCACGTTGATGACTTTCTGCCTTTTACGATCAGGACAAACTTCAAAAAGGCGATGCCAGAGACGTGCATGAGCATCACCAGCGGTTGTTCCTCCTGGAGCTTGGATCATCTGGATGTGTTCATGTGAGAATTTGACTCTAACCCAGAAGAGAAGAAAAGTAAAGAAGGAGAGAGAGAAATAAGTTCAGTATGTCTTCATCTTACCTCGTTTACTTCAACCTGTGTCAGTCCGAATTCATCCCGGAAAGTCTCAAGTGCTCGGCTAATGCTGTCAAACTCGGCATCCGTAAATCGTCCTTGCGTATAACCATTTCGGTTTGCTCTCTCGAGCATTTCTAATCCTTCCAAATTTTCAGAATCATGCTCCAAGTCTTCTGATATGTTGTGCGGTGGCTGCTTCTTCGTAGCACGCTTTACTCGTCCTCTGGGCTTCGGGGTGTTGGCGGAGGGAGATGGTAATTCTTCGAGAACCCGACGGTTCCTTTTAGTTGGGGTTTCCACCCCAATGGCCTGTGCAAGCAAAGTATGTCTCGGTTTCCTTGTTCTCGTAGATCGTCGCCTCTGTGCGCTTGCCGTTAACTGCTCTTCCGCTTGAGCGGAGTCTCCAGGGGCAATTTCGCCACTTGCATTTTGTTGTGATTCTGTTCCATTCTGGCTATTAATGTGTTCTCGCCATGCCTCTCGAGCAAGGTCCTCGACGTCACGCTCAGCTTCATTGTCACTGGATACTGCGGTTGGGCTGTTCGTGTCTAGCTGTGTTGATTCTGAAATCTGACCACTAACGATTCCTTCAGGAACAGTTTCTTGTGGTAGAGCATTGATTGTCATGGAAGCCATGGGGGCAAATTGAGCTCTGAGAGGTACACTATTCTCTCTCGAGCGAGATTCCTCTCCTGTCTGACTGCGCCGACGCACACGAGCAACACTAGGTGAGATTTGGCCATTGACGTTACTAACATCATCTTCAGCCACAGTGCTTAGAGGTTGACTGGCAGCGTGCTTGTCTAGATGCAAGTAACTTGTGGCAGTTTCTCTAGCATCTGTGTTTTCAATCTCATTCTGTGACTGCTGAATGGTTGTGTCGTCATCGTCAACCCCTTTTCTCTTTTTCTGTCGTTTACCGTCTGCAGAATCGGATAGCTTGCGTTTCTTCTTCTTTTGAGTTGATGGAACCGGCGCCAAATCCAATGCATTCAACTCTGTGGCTGCATCGTCAACGGTAGTAGACGCTTTCCTACGGTTTGTAGAGGTCGGAGTAGCGCCCGGAGCATCAATGTTTGCATCGGTGTGATGATCATCAGGGATTTCAGAACCCTGTAGAGACTTCTTCTTCGACTTTTTGCGCTTTGAGCTGAACGAGCTAGGAGGTCCATTATCGATAATAAAATCCGACGCCTGGATCGTCTCCTTGCTCTTCTTTTTCTTCTGCTTGTCGCGTTTTGCAGTTCCACTAGGGGAAGGGATCACAGGCTCTTCCATTGTTAAGGATTGAGGCGCTTGTGACGAGAAAGGGAGCTGTGACGCGTTACTGTCGAACATTTCGAGATCGCCAAAGTCGACGTCAACGCCAGTAGTATCGCCTTCATTTTCATAGCTGTCAACATCATTCATTTCCTGGACAGGATCGTTATCGATCTCGGCCATTGTAGCAATGTGCGTTTGGCTCCCCAGCTCTTGGTGGTCGATGTCCCGGGTGAATTGATGTTCTTCGCGTTTCTCTTGATCAAGCTGCGGTGATGAAGTCGTTTCCGAGGGTGTCGACTCAGGAGCACTCGAGCCCATGAAATAACGCAATTTTGAAGCCAGCTGGAAATCGGGCCATTTAGCGTTGGCCGTCATCAGTGCGTAAGAAATGAAGCTTCGCAGTTGATATTATATTCCTTTCCCCGGCCTTGGGGCCTCCGAAAATAAATAATACGGGACATAGATTTTCAAGGGACGTTACTTAGCTTGGCCACGGTGTTTGTGCCTTATCGGTGAGGCAACAAAATGTACATGTACTTCGTTCCAAAGTACCCAGTAACTTGCGCTAACCCAACTAAAATGGGGTTGATAATTGAAGGGCTTACCCTAGAACTCACCCGAAAATAATGAATATGCATAGAGTAAAACATTGTGTGACGATATAAGCCATAATTCTACCAACAACTGTAGCGTTCGCTATTTTTGCAACATATTGCGAACTGCTTTTCAAACATCTCTGATGAATCATACCAACCAAGTCTCTCCCCTTTGGTAGCTGGTCTAAATGTTTGAGAGCCCTCAGCTATGAGACTACACAGTAAAAGGACCCAAATTAAGAAGAAATCTTATTATCTAATGACATGGAAGATGTAAGATTAAACCAATAAATAATATATAAAACACAGTATGGAGAATTCTGAAATCGACAAATGAAATCATCTTTGTACAGTCTACTACGTGTAGTCCTTTTCAAGATATCTGTTCTGTTAACATGTTATATCAATGTTCTTCAACTCAAGGAAATTTGCTTGTTGCCGTATAGTCGTCTAGGTGTTGTGAGTTTCTTCATCTTCGCACCGTTGTCGGAATATTGTATTTGTTTCATCATCTTGCCCTCTTATTCGTAGTCTCTTGTATAATAGTGAGTTCGTAATCTCCTCTGTCGCTGCCGGTTGGCTAGTCGTCTTTCTCTTCTGGCTGCTTTAGTCTGACTGTGATGCCCTTGCGACTTGTCTCAATGTCGTATTCGCCGCCAAGAACAAGATCCTTGGCAACCAGTTCCCTCGTACGTCCTAAGCTCTCGATGTCAGAGATTCTCTGAATTGTATCCTCCAAGTGCTTTCGGAACCTAGGCTCGCTGCATATTTCCTTGAAAGCGATATGCATCGGGACACTGCTCGCACGAACGTCTGCTTGACTGGTGATGCTAAATAGATTCAGACTGTCGAGTTCACGTATGAAATCGCATCGAGTCATAAGCTCTTGAGCAATATGAAAAGGAAATGTCGGCAGCAAATGACCCACGACTGGATCGTACGTATTGGTCATCTCTTCTTCTTTATCAACCAGCGCTGACGCAAGAACCATCGCGGCCGCCTAAAAAGACAAAAAAAGATGGGTTGTTATTAGCCTTGGGGAAAATTGATATCCAATCGATTGCAACATGGAGAATATAACATACCGCCCACTTTTGTTGATCCATTACATCGTCATCCATCTCTGAGCCAAGAATCCAGCACTGGTTGAGAAACCACTTTTTCTCAATATCTTTAATCTGATCGCATGTACGCAGCATATCTCGACTCTTTGCCACGCGGTTCAAGAAGCTTAGTCGACCACCAATTCGGTCGTAGACTTCTTCGAGCTCCTGACGTTTAGGTATCTCTTTAAAATATCGCACACGGTATTTTCTCAGGGCGTTGATGGCTTGCGATTTGGGTAAATCAGTGACGGCAAGAACTTCCATGCGCGTGGCCAGCAGCTTCAGACGCTCATATACCCAGTAGTCATCAGTATTGAATACCATTGTAACAAGGTTTGCCGCCGCCCACTGTTCTGCGCGTTGCTGGAGAAGTTCGATAAGGTCTCTGCCATCTTCGTTGTTTCTTAGCAGATGTAGCTGGTTCACTATGACAACAAGGGGCTTGCGCCTAGTCAAAAGTAGCTTCATTGCTACTTTTTCCAGCTTGTTCAATGCTCGTTCAATATCAAGCAGAGCAGTGGACTCTCGCGGACCTCGTTCGCTAAAGTATCCTCCGATATAGTCTTCATGGAATTCGTAGTCTAATGCTTTGCCCAGACGTATCCTTACGATTTCGAGATCGGCATGAGCTTCAAACATGGCCACTCCATCGCCGTCAGTCTTACGCATGGCTTCTATGAGCATACTACTCTTGCCTGTCCCCTTCTCTCCCATGAGAAGATAGTAATGGCCAGACTCCCTGCCGTCAACAATTCTGTCTACATGCTCTTGTTCTGGGCGCTGAACCCAATGCTCATCTTCAGGAACTACTTTTCGAGGCACGTCCTTGCCGATTGCGGCCAAATCAAGAACTGGGTCGCCAGGCTCAAAGGCGCGAGTCATCTTCTTCAAGACGAGCGACTTGTAACTCTTATGATACAAGTAACCGGCAGCAGCAAATCCGAAAGCGAGAACAAATATCGAAGCCAGTGTAGTGGCGGCACTTTCGCCCATCTTCTTGAGTAGTGAATCTCTCGCTGCATCTTGCCGATGGTGGCGAGATGATTTTGGATGGCCTTCTTCTGGTACCGATGTCAGTATTTTGATATTATCATTGAAACTTGCGCTATTCGAGTACTAAGGTAATTGGCTCTGAGACTACGGTGAATGCCATGAATATAGGTGGTTCTATACTCGGTATATCTGGCAACTTTAAACCACGTGTTATCACCACGTTATGCTTTTCGCCGCCATACTTCTCAACAAAGCTCCTGCCATTGGGTAATGATGAGGTATACTTTTGTAAATATCATCCAGTCTCTCAAGCTGAGATGAGACATGGAGTACTTGGTACGAGGTATAAATTGGTAGACAGATGAAAGCAGTAGCAACTTAACGTACCGTCGTCTCGTTGAGCCGCCTGGGTAGAAAACCGGGGCCTGCATACTACCTGTCGCGTGTTGACGCACCGCCACGATCTGCTGGGGGCAGACTGGGGGATTTGCCAAGTCAAGCGACGGCTTTGGCGTAACATTATGGCTTATATACTCGTTCTCGAAAACTCGAGTCGAGTCTAGTTGGTTGTTTGAGAGATTTGAAATTGAGAAGAGAGAGACTTGGGAGACTAGGGGAACGCCCGGCAAACGTGTACCTATCTAGGTATGTCTTGGCAATTTGCTATTTGTGCTCTTCACAAGTACTCCGTATTCTTCCTAAAGCTCCTACAAGCTCTAGCAGCTATGCCCCTGACATCTGTCTGCATTAAAGGGGGTTTCAGCGCCCAGAGTTCACTGAAAAGGTAGACCCTGAGCCCGGGCGGCCTCCCTGTTTGAATATAATTGGCAGGCCATCGAGTCTAAGCTTTTGTGGCGCATTGCATTTTACTGCATTCCTTGCTCACTTTAGCTGTTTAGGGACCCCTGTCAACTTTGTCTTTATCAACTTGTCTTAGTGCATTGGCATTACAAGGGTGGTATCTCATTTGAAAAATCAATACCTATCTACTTGTACGTACGGAGTACTCCATATGGGCTTACTGCTACGGAGTACTTGTACATAACATATACGAGACATGCTTCGTACACAGTCCTTTCGTGATAGTATCTCGTCTTCATCTTTTTCAGAAACAGTGTATTAGTGATGCCATCAGGACGTCTCTGCTTGTACGCGTCTCCTCTAATAGCCGCGTCAACATCGAGCCCACACTTTTGGTAAACAAAACAAAAAAGAGGGGGCATCAACTTTCTGCAAACACGTGATGGTTTAGTTCTGTGCGTGCAGGATGTACCTATGCAGGTACAAATTATTACTGGCACTTGCCAAGCAGAAAACCGATGGAGTCGATCGCGAGGCTCTGGGTTTGGATCGGACATCTGGCTTGGCATCGACCTTATCATCATGATAAGCACAGCTCACTTAGCTTGCTAGAATCGTAGAAAATAAGTCAATTGAGATAGGGAGTTATGAATCTATCTATTTATCTAAGACTAATCTTCATCGCTTGTAGTGATGGTGGTGAAATACTGGGTAACTAAACATCTAGCTTGTCTGTCCTCGAACTCATATGTTGACTTACACTCCAGGAGTCTCGGGCCAAAAAGTGAACGCAATCTGAACGGTCAGCCACCAGACGCGACGAAATCACACGCACATTCGCTCAACATAGGGCATTGATCATAGTGGGGAGGGGAGTTCACTCTTTTCTACTTCACAACCTTCATTCACAGCTACTCTCGCTTTGATCACTATCACCTAATTCGCATCAAAATTTCAATCTCGGTCTTGAATTATTTTTTTTGAACTCATTTTATCATTCCTACTTTGGTCAATATTTTCCATATTCTATCTGTTACTTTCAATACTTTGAATTTTCAACCATCTATTGCCGATAGATAGATAATCAGGATGCCACTCACTCCCCAGGAATACCTGGAGTGGTGGCTCACTGCTGGCATTGATCGCCTGAAAGAACTTGTTGATAAGGAAACCGTCGGATGTAATCCTCAGCAAGTGGGCTTTGAGCAGACTGTTCAAAGGAGACTGCGAAACTTTGACAACGATAGCAACCTTCGAGAGGCTCTACGACTGCACGTAGAACGATTTCCATCGCACCAGAGCTCTGATCTCTCATGCAACCCAAGAAACAAATTGAGAGAGCTCACGTTAACCGCCTTCAAGAAACCTGAAGATGGTGGACTGGATCTTGAGAGGGCTATAGAAGGGCTCTCCGACCTTAATTTTGTGGAACTTCGACGACGTCGACTTGTCGCTGAGACGCCTCTGGTTTTCAAACCTACTCATCCTGCTCATGGACCAGCGGCTATGATTCAGGAGCTAAACAAGAAGGCCACAGAAAAATTTGGTCAATTTTACTTAGGGTTCAGAGCATCCGTAAGTCGTTTGTTCAAAGCTTCATATCGCTTCCTAAGCTAATTTCATATCCTCAGATGGCCGTCGAAGAGCTGAAGCAGGCAAAAGCTACTAGAAAGCCTCCTGTAGAGATTATGGCTGTCATCAACGCTCTCTTCCCCGCTCATGATCTTTTGAAGAATTCAGAAGACATCAGCCTTGTTCCGTACACTGAAGCTCTCCTTTACTGTATCCGATTTACAATTCTCTATCATATATTGGGAGATAATCCATCAAGTGAAAAGCAGCAGGCTTTAATCCAGGAGAAGCTGTTTATTTGGTGCAGTCTGCCAAGATATCAACAGGCGTACAAGACATTCACTCAATACATTGAGGAATTCAAAACAATTGAAGGACTCTGCTTCAACGTGTTGCAGTTAGCTCAGAGTCGATCTTCTCGTCAAAGGTCAGGGTCTCGCAATCCTCCCTTTACGCCAAATTCCGTCGTCATGGTCAAATCCATTCTCAAAGGATCTCCCCAGAGTCCTCGTGAAGTAGGAGACCAATTTGGCTTTGGAAGGTCAACTTCTCTAGAATTCGTGGCATCAGCCCCCCCCGTCCCTAATCCACTACTCAAAGGCCTCCCAGGTAGGGAAGTATCCCCATCAAAGACTGATGGAGCAGCGTTTGCCTTTGATTCACCTGCTTCAAAAAGGATGCGAGTTGAAGACACTTCCACGCTATCCAAGACTACTTTTGACCAGCATCCACTCGCGAAAGATTTGAATCTCGACTCAAGGGAAAAAGCTCAGCTTGGACTTCTCCTTCCTAAACAGAAAAACCGACGCAAATTCTAGTACGATGCTGGCGGTGAAACTGTTGTGAAGGGGGAGAAAGTCGACGTTAAAGTCATTGATATGGGAAAAAGGCTGAAGAAGAGACGATCGTCCGTGAAGAAGGACGACATCCCCCCTGTGCCCCCCACGCCTGATATTCCCGAGTCGATGAAGGCGACAATCACAAGGACTGGCCTCAAGTTCCTTCAACGAATGCGTTCGCAACCTGAAATTCAATATAGCAGTGGAACAAGCAGCAGCTCGAAATTTCCTCAAATTGCAACAGTCTTCTCTAGTAACAAGGCCAAGTCAAGCACCAAGTTGGTGAAGCAGCCTGTGCCTCCCAAAACATCCAAAGCTCCCAAAACGCCCAAAGCACACAAAGCACACAAAGCACCTCAATCTCAAGTTCGAGATAGCTTTTATCTTCGCACGTCGTCTTACCCTGAAGCAGGCATTCGTAACAGCCAATACAGTTTGTACGGCCAGCCTAATCCCTACAATAAGCCAACTACTGACGGCTCAACTGCTATGGGAAGGCAACATAGCATTACTTCTCAGGGAGAAGGCTTATCTTCTCTTCAGAAGCCTGAGATTACATACAGCATGTGTCAGCCGCGCCTTTCAACCATGGAGTATACTAGACTATACCTGGTCGAGGAAGCTAATGCAAAAAAGGAGCAAAGACTTTGCGAATTACCTCCTCCCAAGAAAGTCTGGCTCTGGGGTCCGCGCTGGGAAGAGTTTCTCGTACTGCCAAAGATTCCATCAAACATCAAACGGCGGTTCTCTCTCAGTCTTACTGATGAAGAGAGAAAATGTATAGCTTTGGAAGCTCTTTCTTCAGGCCACGACTCGGATGCCGATTCGGTTGAGACTATCAAGGGCACAACGTCAGTAGCTGCTAAACCTCCTCGACTCTCGCTAAATCTTGAAAGCATGGCCGCTACCCTTTCATCACTGATGAATATAGCATCTTTGGGCTCAGAGAAAGCAGTGGATTCAACTTCAAACAAGACCCAGTCTCACGAAATAGACACTTTATATGAAGAAGTCCCGGCCCAAGATGGTCTGACTGCTGCAGATTTTAAGCAGAAATAGTAAGTTTGGCTTAAAATTTTTTTTTTTTTTTTTGATTTAAAAAGGAAAAATCCAGAATCCTGTATTGACTTTGAAAAAACAGTCTATTGACGACCGAAAATGTCCGAAATCTGCCATCCGCATCGAACACTTTACCGAAACCTACAAATATTGACGAGGAAGATGATCTTTATTCCGATGATCGCCATATGTGGCCTTCTCCAATAAAACAACGAGATACACAGCAAGCTTCACCAACTGCTGTGGAAGCCACCATAATCGTGCATGATGACTCTCAAAGTATTGAGAATATTACGCCTCAGCTTAGTGATGACCCCTTCGATACATCATCCATCTATTCTAATGATAGCGCAAAGACGGCCGTGTTTGTTGGTGAAGAAAACAAAGAAGAAGAAGGCACTCCTCAGACTCCAGAGGCAGCTCGCCGTCCTGAACAGCTTACAACACCTGAAGAAGCATCTCCCATGCGTCCCGGTCTTCCTTTCAGTTACAGTTGTGCCTCTTTCAACTCCTTATCGTCTGATCGGTCGCCATTGACCCATTTTCCCATCTCAGCTGAGCAAAGGTCAAGAGCAACAACTGAAGATATTGTTCAAGGTGTCATTACACAATCAGGAGGTCGTCTGTGTGCTGAGGATTCTCGTCAAGTCCAGTTAGTAGAAAGCCAGCTTGGCGCTGTGATTCAAGCCTCGTCCGCTGATATCTGGCATGCCGACGAGTACATGGAACCGGATCTTCAACCAGCTCCGTTGAATCTCTCCAAAAAACCATCGATCATAAGACCGAAATATGTTCCGCCGGAGATACCTGCGAGAGCAATGTTGAACCCCAAAGCTCTTGACCATATTCAACCATTCAAGTCTAAACCTCAGCCCAGCAAGTTCGTGAGAGACACTACTGAAAAGTATCAAGAACGAATCAAAACATACGAATCAGGCTTTGTCCCCTTGCCTGGATCCTTGCTTTATGAGGCTGATAAGAATACGGATATTATCATCATTCCGCGAAGTCTGTCGAGTAGCTCCAGGTCAAGCAGCTCTGTTTCAGCCATAATTACCCCGTCCAAATCTAGCTCAACTAGAAAAGACAAGGGCAAAGCCAAGCTCTCGGAGAATGTTACTTACGATCCAAGGCTTTCCGGCTCCATAAAGGACGAACTCCATAGCATGCCTGACGTATCGCAGATGAGTAGTGTCTCGGAACCGAAGCCAAATCAGCCTTCGCCTACTCTGAGCGATCTAGACGAGTTCTTTGGAGTTGGGCCCTACGAGAAAGCATTCCTAGAGAAGCATGGCGAGGCAGCCAAGGCATTTGCTCTTCCACCTAAAGTCATGGAGTCGTCAGAGGCACCCGTTTTTACGGATCCCACCTATACTACACCGACGCTTCCTCGAGGAGATGTGAGCACAGGCACACACCGCCAAGCCGTTCCTCACTATGCAACGCTACGGGCGACAGAGAAAAAGCCAAAGAATTCTGTGGACATTAGCAGCTTCGCGCTGCACAGAGCTCAGGCAAAGAATGCGTACACCATTCTTCCACAGGTTCAAGTCCAGGGGAGAAGTGGTGCAAACTCCTTTGATGCAAAGGACCGTGAAGTCAATACGAAGCACAATAAAGATTACGAAGATAGTATATCTGAGGAGCATATGCCGCAGCGTACCTTTCTGGACGATGTCCATCGGTTCTCCCTGCAGCGGTATGACATTAGTTCCCGTCGCCCGTCGACTCATGCTCGACCTAGCACGTACTTTGAACAGCCTTCTCCAACCTCTCCTGTAGAGGGTGCCGTTGCTGAGGACAGAAAGATTACTAATGTCCCAACTTCGGCATTTGGAAGTCTCTTCCGAAAACGCAACCGAAATCGTGCTGTGAATCAGATCAGATGGACGGAATGAATGGATTTTGATTCTTTGAAATTTGCTGGGTCATATTTTGCTCTGTATGTTTGAGTAGTTAAACCATCAAAGGCTATGTGGCGCCTAGGAGCTGCCACGGTATCAGGGAATTGGGGAATCAGGATCAGGTAATCAGGTAATCACACAATAAGGACCAATTAGGTACCAGGTAGGTAAAGGTATAGCCAGATAGGTTCAATAATAAATTGGTGCTTTGGCATTGTTCATCGTCGTGTGAAGCTATCAAGAAGAAATACAGAGCATGTTTTTGCTATGACTGTGCTCCTCAATAAAAGTGACAATAGGAAAAAAATTCCTAACAATGGACACACTTGACTCAGCCTGCAAGACAACTCTGCAATGTCACACAAGCATTAAAGGCACATCACATTCTCATTCTGCCAGCTCCAGTTTTCAACATTGCCACCGAACTCGTACGATAATGTACTGGACTCGCCGGCTCCTGGTATCTTTACAATCTAATCTAACATGAGTCAGATTTCTTCTTTAGCATCGAGGTTTTGTAAAGGTTCTCGTTTGCACTCCGAAATTCGTCCACGATTGTCCAGCGGCCCAACTTCCAAGTGAAGGCCAAACAATAAGGGGAAAAAAAGGAAAAGCGAAGCGAAGCGTGCCATACCCTCAAGCTCATTCGCTAAACCCTTCGTCCCGGAACCCTGGTCGAAGACAAGCGCGGGAACTTGCTCGAACAGGCATCCCGGAGCATCCACACTTCAAGCAAGAGGGCGTGGGTAATTTTTTTTTCTCTTTTGTGAGAAACTGAGAAGCAAGGCAGGGGTGGCAATAGGAAGAGAAGGGAAAGAATTCTTAGAAAATTCACTTCACTGTATAGAGTATGTACGGGAGCTTCTCGGCCATAGCCGCCGCCACTACTAGAAAGATGCGCGCGCGGACAAGGCATACGGAGAAGGAAGATACCAAGTTTGCCAAGGTAAGTAGTAGTAATATCAAGGAATATTATGGCTACTTGTCAAAGACGATGATTCCTACAAGAGTACAAGTACTTACTATTGCGGAGTCTGTAGTGTTCTTTATGCTATAGTACTCGAACATATAACAAGTGTTATGTGTATGCCGGTGATTCAGAAGAAAAATAAATGACCAGTTTACGCATACATACTTTATACATACGCATTACATCGTCCACTAATAAAATGCGATACAGCAACTAAATCGTTCGACCAGAAAGCGGGGGAGAACGGAATATGGCGTATATTTCCTTGCAGGCGTGGGTAACGACGGTGATTTGCTGAATTCAGGATTCACTCCCTTTCCCCCCTCTTCCTACTTCTGCATAGAGAGCACGAGAGCCGAGTCCCGAATGTCAGAAGAGGCGAGACACCAACGCGAGTCTTTTGACAGATAGCGGCCCAATGTGTGGGTGAGACAATGGAGAGAAAAAGAGAGAGAGAAAGAGAGAGAGAAAGAAGAGAGAGAGAAAGAAGAGAGCGAGAAAGAAGAGAGAGAAGAGCCGCGGACGGGCTCCACGGCTTTGCTTGTGTAACCTTCCCAGCCGCACCTTGGTCAAGGAATAAACAAAAATCAAGCACAACCACGCTACGGGATGCATGGGATCATCTGTTTATCTCTCCGTGGACAATGATACTAGTACTAACATCAGCAGGAAGCATGGGCACGCACGAAATACGATCCGATACATATGTAAAGTACATTATGGGTAGCAGCGAGGAGGTGGTCTGCTGGCTCCGGAGTTGGGGGTCAAGTCGGCCAACACACATGGAGTCACACATCCATCACCACAGAAAAAAAGCCCAAGCCGAAAAATAAAAAATAAAAGAAGAAGAAGAAGCAGCAGCAGCAGCAGCAGCAGCAGTAGCATCGTCAGCATCAGTGTCAGGTCTCTCCGGTTCCAGCCCTCTTATCCTTTCCCCCACTTTCCGAAGGGGTGGCCACACACTCTCGAAGCCGCATCCCTTTTCTTCGAATCAAGAATCAAGAACGCAGACATGGGGAAATAAAATGTGTGCCAGCGGGTTGTTTTGATTCATGACAGACTCGAATGACCCCACGCTGTTTGTGTGCTCCGCTCTATATGTAAAACTTTGTTTGTCTTTCTTAATAAATTAGTCTGGGGAAGGGGAATCGATGTGGTAATTCTCCGAAACAACGGGCTTTGTTTGCTACCAAACAAGCTAACAAGGTAAACAGTCCGTCCGCCACAGTTTCTGATTAATGAAAGGTACCTCAATGCATAGTGAAGTTGTCGTTGTCCGTTTTCTCGAGGTGTACGGAGTACAAGTAGCTTCTTCTCTTTCTTGTTTTGTTTCTTCGTTCTTGTTTTTTTTTGTTGGGCTTGCATAAAAATGTCTCCTTTCACTCAGCCTCACATACCAGCACAGGATCATCCGCTAAGAAAAAGAACTAAGACGGAATTTAACCTAGCCAGATGGATACTGATCGAGAAAAATCAATGCTCAGCCCGATAACGAGCTGAAAATTATTACGTGGTGCCCCCAAAAATATGAAAACATGAATAAATAGCACCAAAATGTGTGGATAGAAGCCATCACGGTTGCGCGGCTATACTTGACCTGACCGGTTCGGCAAGGAGTACCCGATCTTCCCCTCCCTCTTCTTCTCTAGCTTTTACATATATGTATTCGAGGCTGAAACAGTTCTCTCTATATTGGGCTTTAGGATCATAACAGGTGGTTACACAGCATTTCCATCCATGTCATTCATTCGCTTTGGGGTCCGTCTTTTTCCACCCTGAACCCTGAAACCCCCGTACCTACCACTACAGTATGTATAAGCTGTAAAGGGATCCAAGTTATGTATGGAGAAAGCATGAGATGCGCCCACAAAAACTTCAGCTTCGGCTCCCAAGGGTGCCGCCGGTCTTAGTGCAGCTAACCAGCCCCCATTTCACGGCAAGATGGCAAAGTTGCATTGCTAGTTGGGAGCACAACTTCTGCCATTGCTGGCACGCACTACGTCATCAGCAATGCCACTGGTGTCATGTTGAATGAGAATAGAAACTACAATGTAAAACAAAATATAACCGGTATACTCTCCTTTGCCCAAAAGTATTGGTTGGGAGTGGGCTGATATCCCCGTATTGTACTCACCATGATTGCTACTAGTAGGCGCCGGCCAACGAAATATCCTGAAACGGCCGCCCTAACGCTTGAGCTTCACATATTTGGTTTGTAGTATCAAAAAGAAAAAAATAAAGATAAAAAATTAAAGATAAAAATAACTCCGTAGTACTGCTTGCCATCGTCATCTAGCACTCAAAGAGCATAAACTGTTGGCTTGGTACCTTCTCACCGCATATTCTCTTACACCTTTATGGTGGCTGGCAAGGCGTGTCCCGATGATAGCCTAGATTCACTCCTACATATTATGCGAGATGATGGTCTTTTAGAAGAAAGAAATGATTGGGAAACAAACAAAAAAAAAAAAGAGAAAAAGAAAAAGAAAGCTAATAAGCTCTCATTTAGATTGGTGCCTTTTCTTCACTCTGGACATGATGACATACATACTGCGTTGCCCTCCATTCGCTTGCTTGGCTTTTTTGAGATGTGATGAGTGAGTGACTTGGCACGAGAAAGAGAAGGTTTTAGATACTTGGCCAAGAATACATGTACAACATACGATCTTCTGCGTCTTTGCCACTAATATAGCCCAATTTAGCGTATATGTAGCTCCAGATGTTTTTGGCCTTTGCTCAGCGAGCGTTGGGAAGATACGGAGTGGAAGGGTGAAAGAGAGGTCATATGATGAAGCAGCATTGAAAGTGTAAGGAGGGAGATGATGTTTTGAGCAATAGTAGCGTACTAGCCACCGCCGGAGGATATGTTCCTTTGAGGAATTCATAGCAATCCAGCCAGCCTCTTCCATGATTTCGGGCTATTATGCAGTCCGCCTATATGTAAGTAGGGCGTCAATGCCTTGTATATTGGTCTCAAGATGTCAAGGGACAGTTACAATAAAACTACTCCGTACCATCTACCTACCTACCTACCTTAGTTTCCTTGTCCATGCAAAACATGGCTGCTGACAGACATCTACAGACGGCATATAAGCGCTACCACCATACGACCAAAAAAAACACATGTACAATTAGTTGTTGATATGCAGTCGCCCCAGAATGTGATCAGGGCTTTTTGACAAAAAAAAAAAAAAAAAAAAAAAAAAAAAAAAAAAAAAAAAAAAAAAGTGAAACAAGGATAACTGATAGATGATAGATGTGCGTGAAGGATGCATCAGGCACCATCCATTATATGCAGGCTGTCCATGCGAACATGTACGAGCACGAAGGATCGAATTACAACCACAGAAGCGATATTTTAGCCTGCTGCTTTACTCGCCTAGCCCATTGGCTGAAGTGGTTTCGCTCAAAAAGTTGGCCAGGCCAGGAATCGGGCGGACAAGTTGGCAAGTTGTTCTATTCAGCGCCAACCCAAGCTACGACTTACGACTTACTACTTATTAAATTTGGCCCTTTTTCCTTTCCAGCCACGCCGCTTTTCTTTTGACTTTCTTTGCCACTGCAGATTTGGGGATGGACTGAGCGGTGCGGCGCGAGGGCGGTCCGCAATATCATCTTTATCCGCCATTCAAACTCAAATCCCTAATTGCCCAAAACGAGGTAGAAATTGGGCTCTACTGTTGTTTTCTCCAAATTGCCCATCACTCTGGAGCATAATAGATCAAATCAGAAAGTGGTGTGTAAAAAGAAAAAAAAAGAACAAGCAAGCTGCGAGATCCCCCACCATTCACATCATATCATACCTTATGCATATGTACTCCGTACAGACTATGGAGTAAAATACTACCATCTACCTCATAATAGTGGGCAAATGGAAAGCAACTCGAGTCGATCGATCACAGCCTTCATTATGCCGACTATGCTGTACTCTCCGTACGCCCCATAATACTGCTCGATAAAGGTCAGAAAATGAGAAATGGGCTTTTTTGACTCTCATGGTGTCCCATAGCGTTGGCGCATATTTCTGCCCCTAATAAGTCACATGAAGAGATACAGGCTGCGGTCACTCGATTGCCGCCTCTATGGACAAGAGGAAAGAGATACCTAATACAAGAGACGGATCCTCTTACTAGCAGAGTTAGACTAAGACTAGAGGGCACCATCTGGTGTGCCAAGCAAGGTCAGGGGAGGGAGTGATCAAGTTGGGAATCCGGACGGCGTGGAAGATGTACCTCCAAGTAAATCTCCGTACCCACTTAGTCGCTTGAACAATGTCACGTACAAGAGTATCCTCAATTGTCAGTTTCATGGCAGCTAAGCCTATTGAAGTATAATGGCGGTATTCGGCATTACTTTATAGCATGTCTTTTTGATTGTTACACGGGAAATGGAGGGTTCTTTGTGTCACAGAAGCCCGTATTCCATTCTTTCCTTGAGTGCGGGGAGCAATCAGTACGTGAAACACCTGTACCATGCATAATGGCAGGTATGTATGTATGTATGTATGTATAATATATCTGGAATTGGTCCGATAGCGTTGGGACGCAAGAGGTCGCTGAACATCGTACAGTATATTAACGAGAACCTCTGTGCTTGTCTAGTGGCGTGGAAGGATCTGTTCTGCTAGTCGTGGTGCTTCGAGCTACTCACAGTACTGCTCATATTAGTAGCCGTACTAGTGGTAGTAGTAGTATTAGTAGTAGTAGTACTCCGTAGTAGTAGTAGTAGTAACGTATAATATAGGGGAAACCTGTGTCAAGGGACCGTCGATCATTTGAACCTTGCTCGAAGTACTCCATACTTGTTCTAATTAGACATGTATCTCATAAATCTACTCCGTAGTTTGTGACCATTGGTGCGGTCTACGCTAGGTAAGGTAGTGTAAATCAATCAAAAAGACAACAAAGCATTTCCGTATTCTATACGGAGTATGGAGTAGCCTATAGTCCCCTTCAAACAAGCATACCCACCTAGGTAGCCATCCATTCATCGGAACGAAATTGACGTATAAAGTACATATGCTCCGTATATTATCCGTAGGGCAATATCGGACAACCACCTCAAGCGGCGTTGCAATAGCTATTGTGTGAGAGGTGGATGCGTCGTATTAAATACTTCACGGAACGAGTATCCCTTCTGGGGAATTCCGACATGGAATCAAAACTTCCATAGCAGGCCATATACTCTTCCATGCTAGTAGTACCTGGATACTTGTAAGCATATCACTCATGCCTGATCAATAAGGTGTCACTCGGCGCTGCTAGTACCATCTCAAATCGTACTGGCACTTGTACGAAGTACGCGGCAGATTCTGCTCTGTTTGAAAGCGATGCTCCCTTACCTACTCCGTACATAGCCCTACATAGCAACCTAGGTAGATATACTTATGAGCACTTTCCAACTTGTAGTCCGTAGAGGTGGTTTATATACGGACTCTTTTGTATTTCGTACTTCGTAAAAACCCGCAGCAGGTCTACCTAGTCAAGCCGGCGTGGAGAAAAGGAGGCTAAATGTGTATAGGCTGGGGAGTAGCGTTCAAGCTGGCGGCTCCATCGGACACAGAAAACGGGTTGCCCTTATTCGTAACACCTTGCGAGATTCAAGGCAGTTGTTGTTAGTACAGTGTACGAGGCAATACTAAGGTACTAACACTAACATGACCGTCAGGAAACATGAAAGCTGATCACTTGCGGGGACCAGGTATTCATGGCTTGCCAACCGTTAGCGTCTCTCCACGGTCCGTTGCGCCCGCTTCTAATCAACTCGCTAACCAAACTCGTCGTCAGTCTTGAGACAATGGCTCAGTAGTAACTTGGGGCAATATTGGTACAAAATCTCATCAATTTGGTCGAATACCTTGTACAGAGTTTGAGTATCTGTGTGTTGACCGAGCGCGCCGTGTACGCGTGGCAATTGTGGTAAGAATCCACGAAAGTCCTCCCTAAGGTGGATAAGTACTAACAGTTACTCTGTACGGGCAAACAAATGATGAAACCGTCTATAGCTGCCAGTCTCTGTCTCGTAGTACGATTTAGCCGTCACAGTTTGATATCATCTTCAATAGACAAGAAAAAGATGTTCTCTGACTTCTCTTTGTTTTGTTAGGTTTTTTATTCGGCTACTTGTACGATGAAGTCCTTGGAGGAGGCGGTTGTTCTCGTGCCTGAATGCTGACAAGGATCTGGAGTCGCTCTTAAACGGAGAATCCGTATTACTACTATTTGCTGCTCTATTTTTGACAAGGTATAACATTGACCAATCTCCTTGAGCAAAATAGCTGCGACATCCGAGAGGCCAACAAAGATCAGTCAAAACCCCACGAGACGTGGGGGGTATATTGGAGCCTACCGTCTTGATTAGTACAAGTACAAAGTACGGAGTACTGCTAGCAGCAGTCTCCTGATGCCCATTCTCCGCCCGATCTTACCATCAGGTACAAGTATGGAGTTTGATATGTAGCATACTGTAATAAGCAAGCATGGGCAGACAGTGGGCTTAAAGCTGGCTACTATGTACGAGTACTATTATTAACGGTCGAGTCTACGTAAGTACATATATATATATATATATATATATTCGGCCATGATAAGATAATGATCTACAGAGCTGGTCTTCATCGTGGAAGCCACTGGGACCAGGGACGTTCAGCTCAGGGGCTTTTGGTAATCTTGTATGTATGTACTCCGTACTCCGTACACACGATAGTAGTACAAGTAGTAATATGCTTTGTGCTCCAGTCAGACAGTAGTTTTGGTCACGCCCAAGACAAGCTGTGACGTGGTACTCCGTACAAGTTACAAGTGCCAATCCTTTGTGCATTAGCAGAATTGCTGCGATACGTGGTGATGTTGAAATAAATATAAATAATAAAAAAATAAAAAAATAAATAAAAAAATAAAAAAATAAACAAATAAACAAATCCAAGCACGGGAGAAGAAGGAGGGCAAATATGCTTTAACTCCTGAAAGGAACCATTCCAGCACCCACGGCGTCATTCTCTGGGTCATACTTGTATGCGCAGTACTCAGACCCAGATCGAAATGATCAAGCGTTCAGTACGGAGTAACAGAGAGAAGCAACACACGTTGATCGCCATGTAATATTTAGTTGGTGGCATAGAATGCTCCGTACTCCGGAGACCAGTCTCTTTATGACCTTGACCCGGCGGTATTAGAGGAGGAGGGAGACCCTGACGGTGTGGCCCCTGGCTAGCGTCTGCCCTTGATAAAGTAGGTACTACTTGTATTACCGTACAAGAGCTGACAAGTTAAGGAATCTCTCCAGCCTACTCCGTACTTGTACAGTAAGCCGGTTCATATTTTGCACTAATCGAATTGAGCGGATATCAATTTCAGTCAACCAAGGTAAACCAATCAGCTAGTGTTTGTGCGAATGAGACGCAATCTGGAACTGAATAGCGATGGGAGAGTGCCTTTCCGGCAGTGGAAGACGGTAATACTTGTGTTGAACAAACTTCATTCTTAGGGCAAGTTCATGTTCCTTGCCATTCTTACGAAAGTAGTCCCTATACAAGTACATATACATATACATACATATATATATATATATATCTAAGTATGAATTTAGAGGAAGCCCCCTGAAAGCTTCTTCTCGCCATTGACCTACCTAGTAATCCAGAGAGCGAGCATACGGAGTAGAGTAATACGATATACGGAGTGTTTGTACAGAACCTTAGAAGGTAGCTTAAGTGGATTACCTCAGCACACACTGTCTTCAAGGGACTTGGTACAAGTAAGCTCAAAGGTAACATCTTCTCAACCTTCTCAAGCACTTCTCCTCCATCTTGGATCGCATTGTTCAGCTGCTTTCCGATACTACCATGAATCAAAAGATAAGGCGGCACCGTCAACCATGCACTACCAGTATGATACTTTGTACAGAGTACTTCGTTACCTCTTCATTTAAATCATCACGCCATGACCAGCAGGCCAAGTTCTGCGCAGGGATGGCTGGCGACTACTGGGTCGCTATTGAATTAGCTTCGAACAGTGAGGGGCACTCAGTCCAGCTAAGCATGTTTTCCATCTCTCGAAGATGATAGTCTAATAGCTGTTGGTATGTATGTACGGCGTACTACGGATATCGATCGAACCATACATGGAGCCAGCAGGTAAGAAAGAAGATGAACAGCTCTGACCTACTGGTAGTGCCATCAGTTAGGTGTTACTTCGTCCTTCGTACGACACACTATCTTAACTTGGATTGGCCGAAATTATTAGGCCAGCAAACAAGCAGCTACTCGCGACCAAGAAAAGAAAAAAAAAAAAAAGGGAAAAAAAAAAAAAAGACTGCCACTAAGATCACATCTAACAGCCTGTCAAGGGTATCTTGTCGGTCTGGGCCCCCGTCGACAACTGCATCGTGCAAAAGAGACTGGCAAGCGTCAAGCGGCCTGTGTCCCTGCCTAATAAGGGACACGCACACACGCACACAAATCATACAAGTACACACGTGCGGAGTACGAAGTGCAGCCGTATGGCTCTGGGAAGACGAGGGAGGAAGAAAGAAACAAAGAGACGAGATGATTATGCACGCTGCTGTAATCAACACAAGCCCAGATGCGAGTACAAGTAGGGCTGCAAAGCAAACGCAGAGGGGGATTTGTCCCGCACCCCCGTCCACAAATCACGTCCAGCTACCTGATACACTTGTTGAGCTTGCTAGCAATGATATCATGATACAGGACGCCATGTCGGAAGCAACCCTTCCCATCCTTGTCCGCCGCAAGTTCTAGTCGGGGGGGGTGAAGGAGGTCAGTTGGGAACCGCCTGTTGACGCCTACCCGTACATACAGTACTTTTACTCACAGCGTCCACGCTTTTTCAAGACACCGCGTTGCACGTTGACGGGCCAGAAGATGGCGTCAGCAATGGCTTCCCCATATAGCGTGCCACATTCCCGAAGGACACTGGGCGTCAATCTTCTGGGGCAACCCATGCTCTCTCAGCAGAGGGACGACGTTGGATCTCGCACCTGAACGGAACTACTCGTACTATACTAGCAGTAGTGGTCCAGCCTGTCTAGCCTCACCTCGGGCTCACAAGGATCAGCCTACCAACCTACCCTCCGTGCTCTTAGTACAGTACATACAATTAAAGCATAATTAGCTGGCCTCCCGGTTCCAGCGGGTCTCTTGAGGAGGAAAAGAAGAGAGGAGGACATGCATGCAGCACGTCCCCCAGGATGTCTGAATTTCGTACTCCGTACTAGACCCATATCGACTAGGCTTTTGTACTGGGGAGTACCTCCACGTCTCTCTGCAGGGACTGGCTGGCCGACGCTAGGATAGAGGTGTTTGGAGGTGGAGATGAGCGCCAAGGCCTCGACCCCGTCTAGATGTCATCTACTGCTTCTCCCATCAACAAAATCCTAAGCCCAAAGCTAGGTTGTACCCCCATCACATCGCCAGTCCACGGGAACGACGGCACCACAAGGCCTTAAGCTCTTGAGTCGTAGCAGCATAGGGGAATGACGGCGAACAACAGGCGAAGCTGCGATTAGCTTCACATTTACATCCCACACCCCCTTCCCTTGTATACCTGATGTGGTGCGTTCCAAAACTCGCCCACGTCTGGGGGCCAAGCTGGATGGCTGTGGGCGGGGGGGGGGAGAGTCCAAACACGATTGACGGATGGTTCTCAAAAGGATCTTATGTATATGATTTACGGGATGCTGCTGTCTGGACCCTGTCTTTGGCCACCAAAATAAGACCTTTCCTCCACCACGACCCCTCCATGGCACCCAATCCTTATTTCTCTTCTCGTCTGTTCGCCACGATCTTCGCTTGCACCGTGCATTCTTGCCAGCAACACCTCTGATCAGCTCCAGTGCCGTGTCGATGAACTTGCCCAACCTGATACTAACACGAGCAATCACTCCTGCCTGACACCTCCACATTTTTTTAAGAAAAAAAAAGAAAAAAGGAAAAAAAAAAGAAAGAAAAAAACCGAAAAGGGTTTATGATCGCCAATCTCCATTGAGCCTGTGTTTGAGTTTCTTCTCTCTCAATCCGTTCACGTGCCAAATCTTTTCGAATTGAAATTGGATTTGGCATGTACTTGCTATTAACGTGTAATGGAACGTACGCTCACCCTTGTGACGAACGAAGACTTTGCTTGGCAAGACGATAGTAGCATGTCCCCCGATGAAGGATCGTGGGAAGGTAACATGGTACTGCCATCTCCTTCTCCAACTGAGACGGCCTGGAGAGCTGGCATATCCGCGGCACCTCTTCAGATGGGCCAGCTCTCGCCCGTGAGCTCCAACACGGACGCCAATTTGGATGGCTCCTCCGTCCCGACCCTAAGCCATTCGGCATCGTCTTCGTCGTGTGTAGATGCTTGGAACGCCGGATATGGGAATCGAGACGATGGCGATGATGAGAGCCGGTGGGATCCATGGGAGCAAGGATCTGACGAAGCTATCACCATTCCAAAACTAGAGCCAACCGATGATGATATCAATCTGGAGGATGTAACCGCCGCCCCATTGTCGCAAACACCGCCGAGCGAGATATTGGGTGCTTCCCAACTCAAACAGAAGAGGCCTCGAGGGCGACCGAGGAAGCACCCCCTAACCGCGATAATCAACGCGAGCAAAGTTACCAAGGGCCGTTCGAAGACAGGATGCATTACCTGTAGGAAGCGCAAGAAGAAGTGCGATGAGGCAAAGCCAAGATGTATGCGGGTCTTTTTTTTTTTTTTTTTTTTTTTTTTTTTTTTTCTTTCTGTTGATATACATATGATTTTCATTCAAGCTAATTTTTAATTGAACCTGGCAGGCATGAACTGCGAGAAGAACGCCGTCGTTTGCGAGGGTTATCATGAAAAGCAAGTTTGGAAGAGTGGTAGGGAAAAGGCTGAAGAAGGTATGTCATGTTTGTACAAGGCTGACAGCTCAGTCTCCTGAATGATCTAACTGACACCCCTGGAACAGAGCGACAACGCTGGGAGAATCTGCCTATTATTACCATGCAACCCATCTTTCACGGAGTGGAAACCACTGAGGACAAGATTTTCTGGAAGCACTATGTCAATCATTTTAGCAATGTTCTGACTGTCGAAGGGGAGGCCAAGAACGCCTTCAAAGATATCATCCTACAACTTGCCAATCGGCATCAAGGACTGATGCACTCGATACTGGCCGCCAGCAGCAAACACATTGACTGGGATACTCCTTACGGAACGAAGATTCTTCAAAACAACCCCTCCACGAGCAAGGAAACTCTAGTGCAGCGTTCCGAATTTCACCATGACGAGAGCATGCGACGAATGTGTGCCGAGATGAATGAAGAGATAAATAAGGAAGATCCCGAGTATAAGACTGTCCTTGCTGCTCGGTATGGCCAGATGATGTGCCTACTTCTTCAGACTCGAGCCGAGGGCAATCCAAGGGGTGATCACCGAGTCCATCTCCAGGCATATAAAACTCTAATACAGCATTCACCTCCAGAAGACTCAACTTTCTTGACATTTATCTCGGAATTTTTCCAATACCACATCTATGCTGACGATCTCTTCTGGTACCCGGAAAAAAAGACTGAGCGTCTCGCATCAGAAGAATGGGAACCATCCGTACCTATCCATCCACCACGCTTGTTGGGGGTTGCTGATGGTCTATTTCGTCATCTTTCCGAGATTACCAGTGTTCGAAACGCAATTCGTGTGAATATGGCCAGCTCTGTTGATCCTTTGGTAGATTACACCAGTCTTTACAAGGCTGCCGAGATCGATGCCGCCATCCGTGAATGGACGCCCCGCTGGCCATCAGGTGATAGCCGTGATCGAGTTGGAATTTTGTACAAACAGATGTTGTGGGTTTATCTATTTCGGACAATATACCCGCCCTCATCCTTGCCGGGTCGCCGCAGCACTATCAGTTCATTACCCACGGCAATGCTCTCTTCAATGCCGATGACTACACAACCGCGACGAGCTTCTATGGCCGCAGCCATAGGCCCTACAGCTGCATCCTCTCTCATGGGAACGGCCAATCCATTCTCACGTATGCAAATGACACACAGCTGCCCATCTTCCCGAACTCCCTCAAGGACCAGCTCCATGCATGAAGAGGACTCGAAGGCGAACGTCTTTTCCGGACTCCAGGGACATCGGTCCTCATCTCCACCACCAGCCCGTCGACCGGCACAGGATGACAAGCGGATTACATTGGCAGTTGACGAATCTCTAGATATATTAGAATCGTTTAAACCTTCTGACCCCTCACAAACTCTCCTCCTAATCCCATGCCTAGTGATTGGAACAGCTTGTTTCGAACCCGATCAGCGACAACGTATCCGAGCAGCTGTCAAGGCAGTCCGAGGTTATACAGGCTTGAAAAATTGCGACCGTGTCCTGGAACTGCTTGAAGAGGTGTGGGAACTCATGGAGCAAGGCGACTGGGTAGCTGTTTGGGATTGGCAAAGGGTGGCGAGACGGATGGGTCTCGACTTTCCCTGCGCTTGACGGAGAAGGCTAGGCTTTGATATGCCTCTTTTTCCATCCTGATCTTGGGAACGAGTTTTGAGGAGTTTGATTATGCGAATCACAACGTCTTTCAGAACGGAGTAATTGTTTCTCTGTTATGACTCTCCCCCTTTTTTTTAAAAAAAAAAACAGTGCTGAAAAAGAAGAACAAGAAGAACAAGAAGAACAAGAAGAAAAGAACTTCCCAATCACAGCCTGTCGTTTACCTAAAACTATTCTATCTATATACACACTTTACATCAGAACTTTTACAACAGAACCGCGCTGCAAGCGCCGCGCCCCTATCTATGCTTAGATAGACAATACAGTTGGTTGATCTAACTACTACACCAATAGACAGACAGATACTCTAGAACGGGTATTTGTCTAAAGAACAGAAGAAAAACAATCCCCCCAAAAAAAAAGGAAAAAAAAAAAAAGGAAAAAGAAAAAGATAGGCTTCTTCTCAAGGAGGGGGGTTAAAGGGGCAGGGTGATCTGGTTGTTGGAGTTACGGAACGGTGGCAGCATGCCAGCCATGCGGACTGAAAGTGCTTCATTTATCGCACATGGCTGGTAGGAGGCGGGAACTTGAATTATTATTATTATTATTTTTAATGGCGTTGTCTTTGGTGCATATCTTAATTTTTTTTTTTTTTTATCTTAATTTTTTTTTTTTTTTCGTTATTTCCCTTTTCTCCATCAACTTGGAGATATTTTGCCTTTTATTGTTCCTTGGTTTTTATTATGTTTATTAGAGTGTTCATGTTCATGGGAGTAGTAGTATTCTAAAAAGGAGGTCAGACGCGTTGAAATACGCTCACTGTGAAGAAGATTATAAAAAAGTCCATCCCCTGAGATTCATAGATTTAGTTTAGTTTTGGTTTTGGTTTGGCTATAGATTCTTTTTTTAAACCTGATGGAAATTGTTGTTTCGTTATTCATCATCACTTACGTTCATCACTTACGTTCATCACTACTCGGCAAAAGAAGCCTTCCTTTGTAAATCAATTTAGCAGAAGATACTTTGCCAAAGGTCTAGATAGCTACTACAGTTTTTTTTTTTTTTTTTTTTTTTTTTTTTTTTTTTTTTTTTTTTTTTTTTTTTTTTTTTTTGAGTATCAATATGATTTCTCATCTTCTTCTCTTCTCTTTGATTGACTTCTGAAGTCATTCCGACGCGGCCGAAAATCAATCAATTTTACCAAGATGAATTTCCATCAATACCATCCATCCATCCATCCATCCATCCATCCATCCATCCATCCATCCATCTTACTTTGTACACTCTTTAACGGTTCCAGTCAAGAGCAAAAAGGTTCCTTACAAGGTGAATATTCGATCCGTCAAGCAAATTAATGTTGCTGCTACAAGCAGAAGAAGCAGAAGGAGAAGAAGGAGAAGAAAAAGACATAAAGTGAAAATAATAAGATGAATACACGAAAAAGAAAAGAAAAAAAAGTAATACAAACGCCTCCCTCCCCCCTTTCCCTGCGCGGTGTTGGTTTACCGCCGCATAGTAGACCGAATATCTGCGGTGCCCTTTACCATTTGTCCGTCCAAAATCCCCAGATTGAATAAGTAAGTCATTTTTTTTAAAAAAAAAAAAAAAAAAAACTTTGAGAGTAAAATGCATCTTTTCCCCCTTCCCTCGTCTTAGTCGTCGCGTTTTTCTGTTTCAAAGTAGAACCTGCCTAGCTTGTCGCCTCCTCTGCCTGGACTGCCCATTGCTGATGGACCGGCTCTCGATTCGCCACTGTCCAGCCGCTGTAAAATCCTTTCTGCAGTTTCTCGTGTGGGTTGCCGGCCTACTGGGACTGGTCCCCTGAACGTTGTGTCCACAAAAGTGTCTTGGTCGGGAGAGATGGTGTTGGTTGGCGGTCCATCTGTCGCAACGCCGTCCATCATGCGAGCATATTGCCGCTCTTGGATGGCTGCCGCACTCATAGGCATGTCGCCACCTGCAGCCATGTATAGGTCTCTCTCGCGTCGTGCTTCGCTCAATCCAGAGTTGGTTCTCTCGAGGCCCCATTGATATGCAGCGCCAGGAGCTGGTCGTCGATGGTATATAGGTCCAGAGACAGTGCTCCCAGCTCCTTCGCCGAATCCAACGAGAGACGCAGAGCCATCATCACTCATTCTATCTTCAAAACCCCCAATCGAATGCCCACCAAGTCCTTCCAGATCTTCGTCCATTGCATCTTGATCGACGCCAGTGCTCGTCACGGATTCGCCCTCACGATAATTTGTTTCTGAACTCTGGAAGTCTTCGTCGCGGTCTCCAATAGTTCGCCGGTCCTCGCTATCCCCAGGATGACTCTCAGTCGCACTAGCGGTACCGACAGTACTCATCTTGGTCATAGCTACTGGCTGCCCATTGTTATCGAAATAAGCCGGCGTCAGATGTTGCGTCGCGGGGTAGTTGGGAGGGAAGCCCGTGGTTGAGGTCGGTGTAGTCTGTGGAGATAATGATGATGCGCGGCCGCCGGTACTGTTTGGAGTTTGGGGTGCAGCTCGAAGGGTCGACACTCTCTCGAGGCCGGCTAGGCGCGAGATGCGATCTGCGCGCTCGGCTTCGAGACTTGTTGCCGATGGGTTATGCTGGTGGCCACGGCTGAAGAGCCCGCCGTGGAAGTGGCCGCGATGGCCATCCTTGATGGCTGTTGTTGAGAGAGTAGAAAGAGACGTCGTGGTGCTGGTCGGTGTGCCACTGGTTAAGAAGAGCTTTGTCAATATTTGCAACTCCAGCTTTTGTACCTGCACTGGCATCTACGCATCAACATACGGAATCTCTGATGGAGTTTCAGGATTTGATCCCGGAGGAGGGAGATTCGTCAGGGTGGGATGTGAGGCTTGCGCCATAGCTGCGTCGGACATGATGGGTATCTTCTCTTTAGTCTTTTGATCGTCCTGGTTGTTTTTTTTTCTTTTTTTTTTTTCTATTTTTCTTTTCTTTTTCTTTGCGACGGTCGACGTCAGAAGGAGACTCCAGGTCACCACAGCGCGTGCGACTATTGCTCGCCAAGAAGAAGAAAAAAAGAGATGCTGAAATTGATGAATTGATGATGGTATACCAGGAATGAAAGAAAGAAAAAGATTTAAATAGTAAAAGAAGTCACAATAGGTAGAGAAGAACGTTTGTACCGGCAAACGCGAAATTGTTCGAGGTCTCGGGAGGGGTGGATGTCACTGTAAGGATGCGACAACCGGCGCGACGTTTCACGCCACCCTCTATATCTATCTATCTTTCTTATCTTATATGATGGCCTAAGGGTCTTGAATTTACGGGAAGAGTTATTGGGGGAGCTTTGTTTTTTTTTTGTTTAACATGACGCTGCAGCCTTCAGCCAATGTCACTCACTCCATGGTCGTGGCTTGTGGGGAAGAAGCCTCTTTCTTGGTTTATAGCTGGGTAATACATAACATGTTGATATCAGTAGCCAAGATGGCGCAAGTCAAGAATGAAACATGAAGCTGGTTGCTGTACCTAAGATACCTAGACCTAAGTCATCCATATCCATACATACTGAAGCAGTGTACTACTTTTATTAAGCTACCTAATGTATATCTGCCAAAGGAAATTGCAGCTTGAGAGTCTTCATTCTATAGTATAGCGAGAGTACACAGTATTTTCTTTCTCTTTTCCTTTTCTCGGCAGATTGCGGTGGCTGTACACAATGACGTAGTTTCATCCAATTGTTCTTTGGCGTCTTGATCCTTGGCTTGAGCCGACAATGGCGGACTTGGTACTATTTTCAAGCTAATGGCATATTCCTCCTTCTTTTCTGTTACTGAGATTCTACTGAGTGTATATGAGGCAAGATAAGATTGTCCATTACGATCTGGCCAGGTTCCCGGGTAGCTCCCATGGACTCAATAGATTCTTTCAATTAAAAAATACTTCGTATTGTTGTTTTTTTAATCTCGACATCTAATAGCTATTGACTAAATATGCTTTTGATTCTTTCGTCATGGCTAGAATAATACGCAAATACTTTGATTTAATACGATACTACATGCTGATAATTAATGTCTGGTGTTGTAGATTGTTTCACCCAAGTAGTGCTCACATAACACAGACGAGATTATTGAATCACACGAATGGCATTTTTGATGCCAAAATCATATACTAGATAGGCTATTCATCGCCTTAACAGGGTAAGATTATAGAACCTTTGCCAATAGCATTGAATATAATCTTGCACCAAATATCAATTTCACCGACGAATGAATTCCAGTTTGTCCATTCCAAATTTTCCCATGCCATCAAACGCCCTCCCTTGGAAAAACAAAAAGAAAAAAAAAAACATTGCCCAAATATGTAATGTAAACAAAGAAAAGCTCTATCAAATGTTTAGAGCAGCACCATGCCTCCGCTTATGACCCCGAATGAGAGACTGAGAAGAACAAATCCGGGTTCTTGAACTATGATAGTGGCGAAATCAACGTTTAATAACCCTTTATCTATATCTGAAGGTAGAGTGTTGATCAACTCTGGCGTAGCGACCGTAGAAGTATTGAAGATAGAAGAGTTATCGCTGTAATGAGTCAAAGTATTTTGCTGCCCAGCATGGATATAAGTTGCTATCACTTCAGAAGAGGCGGGGCTGTATAAATCGGCCATGACCAATCCAACGAGGATAAATAGAAGGGCAAGATAATCGAGCAGCCTGGAAGCCATATCGTAGCACTATATATATAAT